>JAODAL010038823.1:0-38731 GCA_025379985.1 Phyllomedusa bahiana | reverse complement strand
AAATCAAAAATCGGCGGACCACCCTTGGGCCAATTACTCCGGGGGCTCCCTGCCTCCATCCCCACTGTATACTGCCACGGTGCTTGGGGGGCCATCTGCCTCGTTTTCCCCTCATCTCCATCTACCCTCCTCCAGCGGGCCCCTGCTCCTCCTCCCCCTTGTCACCGGGGTTAGAAAACCCCATCTTTTCACCAGACAATGCTTCTGTTTCCAATGTCCTCCCCCCCTTTTTCAGTCCCTCCCGGGAATTTAAATGGGCCGCGAAATGTAGTCGCCCTCCCTTTTTCCCCCGGGCCCAGACAATTTTTCAGCACCCTGTTCCGGGAAAACAAAGCAGGGGAAAAGACGTTTTTTCATCCCGTACCCCCGGGGCGACTGACAAATAACGTCGCCTCCCCAAGGGCCTCAACAAACGGCAGGTTCCAGGGCATGAGTTTGCCACTGGTTTGACATAAATTTACACGGGGGAGTACCCCTGTCCCCGCCTGGATCATAAAAAAAATCTTTTAATGCCTTTCCTGTTCAAAAGTCGGCCCAAAACATGTGCAGGCGGGAAATTTCCCAAAAGGGTGGAAACATCGCATTACAGAGTGTTTTGGGGGGGGGCCTTTCTCCCCGCTGCAACTCGAGGAGGGTTTTTCCTTTGGTTTGGTGGGGAAGGGATTTTGCATGAAACATTTTCCCCCCGGGCCATTTTCCCAGAATCTTCTGAAAAACGGTGGAAGACTTCAGGAATTTTTTTTCACAACCGATTGAAAAACCCGTGCACCCATGCAAGGGCGCATGGCCCAAACCCACCTCGGTGCAGCGGGGGACAAAAAAGTTCCTTCCCTTTTGTCCTCCCACTGTTTCCCGATTTGCAGTTGGCGCGGAAAAAAAGCCCAAAAACATCTTTTTCTTGCTGCAAAAACGCGGAGCATTCCTCCCCTGTGGGACTTCCTCGCCGGGGGGGAAACCCCAGGTTGAAAACTGCGTGACACCCGCTGTGCCCTAAAACATTGGCATGAGGAGCAGTACTTGGGGAGGCTGAGATGGGGGGTTTGGGGGTGGGAAAGGAAGAGGGGCGGACATTGGCGGGGAACCCCGCATTTAAAAACAAGGGTGAGGAGAAAGGGGCTTTCCCCGGGCCAATTTGAGGGTGTGCCGGGGCCGGGAAAAGCACATTCACCCAGGGGGCCTTAAAGGACATGTATTTGGCCCTGCCCTAGTTACAGCCCCAAAGAAATTCCGCGCTCCCGTCCCACCTTGGAACAAAAAGATAATTTCAAGGACGGGCCCCCCTTCTTTTTTCAAACCATATTTATGAAGTGCTGTACTCCCCTTTTTTGAAAAAAAAAGGAAATTAACCTTTTGGGAAAAACTCCCAATCTGGGTTTCGGCAAAAAAACCATTATTTTCTCTGAAGGGTGCAAGTCCCCCAAATTTTGGAAAGGGGGGGACTGCCACCAACAATTTTGGACGGGAGTATGGTCAGTTTCGCCCCCTTAAGGAGGGTTTGGACGCATACTGTTTTTCCCCTTTCGCAATCGCCCGCTAAAACGGCTGCTGGCGCCATTGAGTAGCGAACCCGGGAGAAATCGGACCCGGAGATTATGTCAAAGAAAACACCCCCTTCTGCAGAGGTTTTGGACCTTTACGGGCTGCAAGGGCCCAATCGTGCCACTGGGGCGTGTTTGCGGGGTTTGGGGTTTGGCAGGAGGGACCAACCAAACCCCCAATCGACCCAAACCTTTTTTCTCCCAGGCCCCCGGGAGGGTTGATGCTGCATGTGTTGACGCAGGCCGTGGCCCCCAACGTTAGCTCCCGGGCCAGGGGCTTCACTTTTCTGCTTACAATTCAAAAATTTTAACCCATATTCGGCTCCTCCGGTGTTTTTGCAAAGAACTCCCCAAACACCCGCGAGTAAAGGAAATTTTAAAACCGCCAACGCTCCGCACTGAGGGGACTACTCCCGCCTTTGCCCCCTTTAAAGCCCCTGTGCTGCTACTTTCTTGGACCTGCGAAGCGGTTTTTTACCCCGTGGCCGATTGGCTCCCGACCTCACACTGCTGCTATCCCGCTGACTCACGGCCACACGACCCACTTGCTGGCTGCGCCGTTGCCTGACGCGCAAGCTGACGCCCTCTTCTCCTGACGATGATGAAGCCCTTGCCTCACCCGGCTCCCAAGTGCGGTCGGCTACATCATCATCTATTTGTTTTTCATCGTCACTGCTGTCCTCATCACCGGTCTTGGTATGCAGAGGCTGACCCCTCACAACATGACCTTCCATGCCACTCTCAACATCTATACTTTGCCACCTACTGTAAGAAGCAGGGGATATTGGCCCCATTTCTTCGCTGCCAAGTAGCTGCTGACTGCCCTCCTCAAATTGTTCATCTTCGCTATATGGTGGCGCTGAGCCCAGACCACATAGTAGATCTCTGGCTGAGGGAACCGGATGGGACAGAGGCGGGTTGAGGACAGATGAGGGCCGCTGACCCGCTTCTGTTCCATGCCAACTAAGGGTTGTGTCTGACGTTCCCACCGACTCTTGGCTGGGGTTGTCAGATGTCATCTGGGAGGAAGTGGATGACCTAGTCAACCAATCAAGAACCCTTGGGTTGCTGAACAACACACGGCCGCTAGTTGACAGCGGCAGTTCTGGCCTCACCGAGTGACCCCTGCTGCGACGTGACCCCTGCTGCGACCTGGGCCTGTTCCAGGAATGTTTGTGCCACTGCCACTCGCAGGTGCAGAGCCTGCCACCTCTCTGTCTGACATACTGTCGGGGGTCGTTTACCAACACTGGGGGTCACCCGTTTGTCCCGGTACTCCAAATCACGATCAGGGGAACATGTATCGGCCGATTAGAAACTGAGTCAGACGCAGAGTTCTGGTTCGAATCTCATTCATGTTCCAAGTAATTCTAACAATACAATGCATTACACACATACTTATATGATTCTGTAATCAAACAAGCGCAGGTGCGATAGGGGCGAGAGGAACGGACGTATGTCCATATTTAGGCAGCTTCTGGGTAGATTTCATTGGTCCATGTTGTCTCTGAGTAGAAAGTCTCTGGAATGCATCAGCCGAAACTTTGTAGTTGATTTCCAGTAAATGAAACTTAAGGAAGGGAGATGATAACCAAATTCCACATCCTGGGGAAACTGATAACAAGATGTTACATCCTGGACTGCAACCATCCTAAATGCTTCTTCATATTTGCTGTATCATTCCTCACAAAATGGAATCTGCTCAAGCTGAGATACCTTATTAAGGAGAAAAGCTTGGGATTTCATAGTTATGCATGCAACACAATATTAGTTCAAATCTCTTTACCTTCACAATACTGTTTGTTCTAAAATGTACAGACACTATTTGATGAATATATCTGTATATGATAAATATACACCCTGTATTTGACTCCAAATGAACCCAGTAACAAGCTTGGTAACCCTTGGATATAAATTGCGCTCCACAAATGGCCAGGAAAAATTGACTTGTATGTGCCGTTTAAAAACTCTGTGCATTTTACTGAATGTAAAGGCTTAATTAACCTTCGGATATGAATTATGCTACAGAATTTCTTCTGTGGCGGTGAAAAACAAAGTTTCTTTTACTGAGTGCAACTGCAGAAAAATACTTAGTTAACCCTTGGATGTAAATTGCGCCAAAGAATTGAGCCATCACAAACTACTAGCTTTGTAGCGTGTTACAATGCCGTGTTTTTTACGCTACACAACAAGAGATAAAGTTGTAATTAACCTTTGCTTGTGAATTAGGCTACAGGAAAAATGTATATATTTTGGCGGTGAAAATGACGGATTCTTGGAGTCACCACAGCTGAAAAACAACGCTTAATAACCCCTGGATGTAAATTGCGCCAAGAATTGAGCCACCACAAACTATAGCCTTTGTAGCGTGTTACAATGCCGTGTTTTTTTATGCTACACAACAAGAGATAAAATTGTAATTAACCTTTGCTTGTGAATTATGCTACAGGAAAAATGTATATATTTTGGCGGTGAAAATGACGGTTTCTTGGAGTCACCCACAGCTGAAAAACAACGCTAATTAACCCCTAGATGTAAATTGCGCCAAAGAATTGAGCAGCCAAAAATGAAGTGGTATTTGTATTGTAAAAACGCTGTTTCTTTAAATGAATACAACAGGAACTGGCTTAGATCCCACTTGGATATTGAATGTATATGCAGCTGCAGTGGACGCACACTGGATTTCAGATCCAATAACCAAAAAAAATCAGAAATAGAACGTTAAGAGAAGCAGTCTCTGAGACAAGATGAGACACCCCACAAAAAACGCTGTATAAAAATCAGTTCTTCAGTGAGAGCTATCACAATCAGCCGCGGCAGCACCTTCCCTGATCAGTACAGTCAGAGGAGTGTGAGCTCCCAGCGTCGCGCCCGGACCTATAGAGCGGTGACATCACAGAATCCCGCCGGTCTCTGATTGGCTTCATCTCTGCACATGTCATGCAGGCTATGCCCTTCTTCCTCCCAGAGTTCTTTGCCCCATGTAACGCCATGTGCTCGCAGCCATTTTATCAATCAAAAGCACACTTCATTCACCCGAAGTACCCCAAACTTCGACTTCGTTAGAATCAATTTGCCCATCTCTAGTGGCATCCATCATCCAGTTCTGCAGGGCAATGTTTACAATGAAGGGGTCATCAGTGTGTTATGTAGCCAAAGGAGGGCCACTTCTTTGCCTTTCTGTGACTCCTCCAGTCGGTCTGTATCTCTGTAGCAACCTGCTTATGACACCCTGTGACACTCTTAGCTCAGTGGCCACTTCCGTCTGAGAACATCCTGTCTGAAGACTCACAATGGCGAGGTACTGCTGATCAATTGCAAAGTGTTGTCTTGGTCTCATGGTGTCAAAATGTGAACAGCATGATGAGGGGGACTGTTTAAATCCCAATTCAAATTGATCACCTAAATTTATGGAGTGATTCAGGGATCAAACCCCTGTTATGAATTTTGCCATTTAGCTTCTCGTTAGAGATCAGCAAGTTGAACAAAAAGTACTGAAACACTGAACAGTTGAACATGTGCATTCTAAGAGATGGTCATATTAAGTTTATTAAAAAATGTTTTCAAGAAATCTTATGTTCATCATGAGATTTCAACCAAAAGCCAAAAATCCCTAACTTTTTGTTAGTAGTGTATGTTTCTAATAGTGGAATCACTTAAACTACTGTCTACCAGAGCCATGTTAACAGCATTATGGGCCCTTGGGCAGAACACTGCGTTGGGCCCTGTCAAAATACGTGACATCACACTAGGTCATGCGTCTAGCCACTCCCAAGCACACCCATATTATCACACCACTTATGTCTGGACACCGGTAGGCTGCAGCCTAAAGGACTGATTGGCAGGGCAGGGAGCCTTTGGCTCCCTCTTTCACCATGGTTTTTATTTGTTTGCACATCCTAAAAACACACACACAGTAAAATAAGTAACTCCAACCTGGGTATATGTCTTGTATTTCTCGGACAATCATACCCCACCTGGGGCCCCTATATTTGTGGGGCCCCTGGGCAACTGCCTAGTGTGCCCAATGGAAAAGATGGCCCTGCTGTCTACAGCAGTATTCTTAAGGCAATTGCACTATAGTGTTAATTTTGGACATTTTGTCAGGGTGTGCAGGAAGAGAAACATCAGTTGTCTCCTAGAAAGACTGTCTGTGTTGAACTTGATCCTGTGCCCCAAAGCTTGATAATTGCCTTGACTGTCTGTTACCTCATTTCTACATGTATCAGTTTACAGCAAGAATGACTATGATGATGAGCACCTGCCAGCACTATGTAATAAAGACATAAGGATAAAGCGTGAACAAAGTATGTACCATGTTTCTTCTATAGAGACAGTATATGGTATGCTATTTTTGTTCATTTTAGTAAATTCCATAAGAATTTGGGGAGTTTTTGGAATCTTGGATTACTATCCTGATGATAAGGTACTACATCTAACCCAGAAGAGGTAAGCTTAGCCAATAACATGGTGATGTGCTCTCGTGTTTAGACATGGAATTAAATGAGTAAAGATTTGTGACTCTTGTGTGATCATCGGCTGTCTCATTGTGCTGACTAGCATATAATAAAAATGTGCCAGTAAATCACTTTAACTGTATCATTGCTTATGACCAGAAGATGGCAGGCTAACTCAAGTGCTGTGTTCTTATATGATCCACTCTTAAACTCTGCTGCCGCCTGCCAAACACAAAAGGGATTTTACAAAGGAAAGGAAAATAGTGGAACACCTTTAAAACTTATTTTTAAATTGTATACAATCTCCAGAACAAACATTTAAGCATAGGAAATGTAGATAGACTTTCTAATACTTTTTTTTTTTTGCTTTTTTTTTTTACTAACAATTTTAGTTATTTAGTTGTTTATTCCAGGACTTTTAAAAACCTCTTACCACCTTTCACTGTGCTAAAATAGAAAATAAAGTTACCTCTCTCATCCCCACCACTACAGTGGGACAAAGCTCCTGTGTCCACCCCTCTCTACATACCTTACTGATGACATTACATTCATAGATCAGATTATGCAGCCAATCACTGACCACTGTGGTTACATGTTAAAGATAATGGTTGCAGCATCATGAAATCCATTAACCTGTAGTCATCAGTGAGGGACTGGGGTGTAGAGAAGAAACTGGAGCTTTGGCAGCGCTGAAACGGTGGTGATGGGAGAGGTAAGTATGGGTTCATTTTCTACTTTAGCACAGTGGAAGTTGCTAGGGAGGTTTTGAAAAGTCTTAGAAAATTCATTTAAGGATAGCTCCAGCCACACTCCCTTACTATAGTCACTTTAGAAGAACATCTGAAAAGGCAGGTTGGGTTTTATTCCAGACAACACTTATCAAGAAAATACCCACAGAATCAGATAAATAAATATATATATATATTTGAAACCAGAAGTTTACATACACTACAAATAGGACATATTTCTCTCACTATCCAGCAAGAAATCAGTGTAAACTTTACCCGTTTTAGGTCAAATTTTACCAACATTATTCATATTTGCTAAATGCCAGAATAATGAGAGAATTTTTAAGGTATTTTTATTACTTTCTGCAAGGTCATTGCATTGCCCTTAAACTTTATGACTTGAGGCAAATGTTTTAGATATCCTTCCACAAGCTTCTCACAATAGTTGGTAAGAATTTTGGCCCATTCCTCCTGACAGAACTGGTGTAACTGAGTCTTGTTTGTAGCTCACCTTGCTCGCACCTGCCTTTGAAGCTTTACACATACATTTTCAATAGGATTGAGATCAGGCTTTGTGATTGCCACTCCAAAACATTGACTTGGTTATGCTTTAGCCACTTTGTAACCAGTATGGCAGTATTCTTCGGGTCATTGCCATCTATTTTGTGAAGGGCACCAGTCCCTCCGGCAGCAAAACAACCCCACAACATGATGCTACCACCCCATGTTTCACATTTGGGATGGTGTTCTTATGCTTCCAAGCTTCACCCTTTTTCCTCCAAATGTAAAGATGGTCAATCTGGCCACACAGTTAAATATTAGTTTCATCAGATCACAGGACATGTTTCCAAAAATGTAGGTATTTGTTCCTGTGTGCATTTGCAAACATTAATCTGACTTTTATATATTTCTTCTGGAGTAATGGCTTCTTCCTGGCAGAGTGGCTTTTCAGCCCATGTTGATACAATACACGTTTCACTGTGGATAATGACACAATCTTATCAGCTTCCGCCAGCATCTTCACAAGGTCTTTTGCTTTTGTTCTTGGGTTGATATGCACATGCTGGACCAAAGTACGGTCATCTCTGAGACACAGAACCCGTCTCCTTCCTGTGTGGTATGATAACTGGACATTGCCATCTTGTTTGTACTTGCGTATATTTGTACAGATGAACAAGGCACCTTTAGGTACTATACGTAGAAATTGCACCCAAGGATGAAACAGATGTGTGCAAGTCCACAGTTCTTTTCCTGATATCTTGGCTGATTTCTTTAGACTTTCCCTTGATGTTACACACAGAAGCAGTGTGTTTCTGGTGTGAAATAAAATACATCCACAGGTGTGTCTCTAATTAGCTCAGATGTTAATAATAAATCTATTATAAGCTTCCAAAGACATCACATCTTCATAAGGGCTGTTCCAAATTGTTTAAAATTGTTTCATGTCAGATAGTGAGAAAAACATGCATATATGTCTTTTTATTTGCTGTATGTAAACTTCTGGGTTCAACTGGCATTGATCAGAGAAGATGCACCATAAGTGGTGAAAGCAATAAATAAACTAAAAAACACTGATAAGACACTGTGCAGTATTATACAAGAGTGAGCGTTTGTGAATAAAAACACCATTCATTGATAATAAAATTATTAATAAAAGACATATGTATTATTGTTGTTCACATTGGCTGTACCAGAAGACCAGCAGATGGTGTAAGGAAAAATAGCTGAAATCAGACAAATAGATTTGTTTGTTTATTATAAATGAATAAATAAGTAATACTACAAAAAAATAATAAATTAATTCTTGTGATAACTTCTCATTGTCAAGAGACATACATTACGTACACTTAAATGATCTGACTGTCAAATGCTATTCCTGTGTAAAACAATGATCTATTCAGAGGCATAAAAAGTACAATGAGGAAAGTACATTCAAGATGTTACAGAAAACAGTGCCATGGGCATAACATAGCAGTAGCAGCCAGAGCAGCTGCTATGGGGCCCAAAGCTTGAGGAGGCCCACTCAGGTGTAACAACTGTCACGGACGGAGATAGTGGATCCTCTGGACCGCCGCAAGCCATGGCGTAAGCCACGTCCAGGGAGCGGAATCTAAGTAGGTCCCGGTTTTCACCAGAGCCCACCAGAGGACTTGCTGCGGCGGGAGTCTACCATGTCGCTACCCCTGACGTGACTTGCTTGCGGAGGCAACCGAGGTGTAGCGTGGTGCAGAATCGTCAGGCAAGCTCGTAGTCGGGGACAGGCAGGAGGTCAGGACAGGCGGCTATGGTTCGTGGTCGTGGACAGGCAGAAGGTCAGGGCAGGTGGCAAGATGCGTGGTCGAGGAACGCAAGCAAATGGTACGGTACACGGTAAATCAGAACAAGGCTTGGAACGCTTTCTTTATAGGCTAAATGGCACTAAAGATCCGGCAACAAAACTCAGGAAGGGGCAGACTTAAATAAGGGCAGTGACCGGCAATACCCAATTACCGGTGCACTGGCCCTTTAAATTTCACAGAGCAAGCGTGCACGCGCCCTAGAGAGCGGGGACGCGCGCCGGGAGACAGGAGTTGCAGCAGGAGCGCGGCCGGGTAAGTAAGAGGGGACCCGGCCGGCAGGGTGAGCGTGCCCACCGCCCAACATGCGGGCGGCGGTGCCGCTCGTGCGGGGACCACGGGTGTACCTGCGACCCAGGATGGGGGTCGCAGGCCCACCCGTGACAACAACATTGTACTATTTTGTAGATAATAGAGGTTTTTTGGAACCCCCCAAAGTATATAGTGTGTTATATGTCACTGCATCATGCCCGTTGCGCTGCACAGTAGCCGAAGTAGCCAAGTGCTTGGTGGAGGAATGGGGTTAAAAAATTTTATATTTTAATTTTTAGAAAGGGGGATATTAAGGATGGAACTGGGACCTGGCTATTTACCTAATGAGAGTCCTGCCTAGTTTGGTGTTATTATTCAGTTACTATGTGGTGGTAATATGTGGTTATGCTCTGGCGGTATTTTTTGGTCTTTATTTAGTGGTAATATTGGTATAAACATTCTTGGTATAGTGGAATTTGTTTGGTAATAGTATGATGGTACCACATATGGTAATATATTTGCACCTTGTGTAGTGGTATTATTTGGTAACTATGGGCGACATGTATAAAAACTGTCTAGATCTAAGAATTTCTTTGTTGCCCATAGCAGCTCACCTCTCATTTTCTCAGAGCACTATTTGAAATGAGAATACAGCTCTGATTGATTGCAATGGGCAACAAAGAAAGTAATAGACCTAGACAGTTTTCATACATGACGCACTATACGACTATACTAATTAGGGGTGCCATACTATCATGCATAGATGAGGACTTTGAACAGACAAATTATCAGTGCTGATTTTTACTATACAGTGTGTTGCAGTTAACTTTTTTTAACAGTTAACTTTATTAATAACATGACATCACTTAAAGAAACATCAATTATACACGTAAATACACAATGAAGATGTTAGAAAAACCACACTATCCCCTTGATTCTAGTGGATGTACATGTACGTTCAAACTGCACAAAGGGGATATGGAGTGGGCTATCTTGCTGATGGAATTAGAGAAAGCTCTGATCCTGGCTGCATAACGTTTTAGACTGTGTAAGGAACTGTGCCATTTCGGATCATGTATGCCTCTCCACAACTTGATCTTGGGGCGCCACTTGGTTGCTAGAGGGTAGATAAAAACCTCCATAGCTGCCATATTTGTACACCTTTTACACTGTGCCATAAAGTATAATAGATGTACAGGGTGTAACAGGAGATCAATAAAACACCTTCATAGGGTTGTACATTAGTTCAAGTCTCCTAGAGTAATTTAATGTTATCATGAATAAAAATGTTAAAAAAAAGTTTAAAAAAATATGTGGGATAGTGGAACAGCCTCATCATGGTCACTCAGTAAGATCATATGTGTGATTTATCATTGTAAAGTATTCTGTTGCATTCTGCTGTTTGGCCACAAGATGCCACCGTTTCCAGATTCTGGTGTATGCAAATGAGAGACTTGTGATAACTGTCATGAGACAGCAGCCAATTTGAGCTACAGCAGGAGAAGACACAGAGAGAGGACAGACACTGGCCGAGGAGTGACTTAGCTTTCCCTGAAACTGTTAGGCCCTGAACTGCGAGCTACTTCAGAGAGAGAGGAGTTTGGTTGTCTACACTGATACTGTTGGCAAAAGCTCCGGGACGAAAGAAACACCTCAGAGACTGAGAGGAGTGACTACATCTGAGATATCAGCTCCGTCAGTGGGGATTTTCACCTCAGAGCAGCAACTGCCAGCCATCACAGGTACACCATGTCACATGGGTGCACGCCAACAAACCCCGGACTGTTTGCAGGCCTGTAGTTAGCCCAGTTAGGGCAGGTTTTGTTTCAAGCCATAAGTGTTAATCCAAGTATGCCCCCTAATTCGGGACATTGGACGGGGTTTGCTATAGCACTGCTATTTATGTGACCGGTTCAGCTGTGAGAGCATTTGTATTATATGTATATATCTGAAACTAGCAGATAGACCTGGTTAAGTTGTAAGCTGCTGTGCTGCACAGCGAGTGCACCTTTGAACGCCACCACACATGATTATGTACAATATTAAATGGTAGAGGGTGTTCAGCCTTTCTGAATCCAGTGGGTAGGTAAACTTATCGTGCATCCAGAGGATACATCTCCGGCGGCACGCTGTGCAGCACAGGGGCTTGGGCACAAGTTTATACACAAGTGTTTGGACGATTTGTTTACTATACTTTCCTAAAAAGTTCAGTAAACCATACTATTTTTGAACTGGTGTTGGAGTCCTTTGTTTTTTGTCCGTGACTTCGCTGTATTTCGGGAAGCCTACCTTGGTATTCAGCTTACGCAGGGTGTAACAGGAGATCAATAAACACCTTCATATGGCAGTACATTAGTTCAAGTCAATTAGAGTAATTTAATGTTATCATAAATAAAAATGTTAAAAAAGTTTTAAAAAATAAATTTAAAAATAAGCAAAATTCCCCCCCACCCCCACCTCTATTTAACATTGTTATTTATCCTACACGGTGAACGCTGTAAAAAAAAAGCCTAATGCCAAAATTATGATTTTTGGGTCAGCCTCTAAAGAAGAAATGGAATAAAAAAGGATCAAAATGTTGCATACCATGTATATTGGTTCCACTAAAAAGTAGACCTCTCCCCACAGAGAATGAACTATCATACAGCTCTATCAAGTGAAAAATAAAAAAGTTATTGCTCTCAGAAAATGGCAATGTGAAGAACATTTTTAAAAAGAAAAGATTTACGTTTTTTAAAGTCGTAAAACATAATGAAAACTATATGAATTAGTTATTACATGAATCACACAGACCTGTAAAATACAGATAACTTGTCATTAATCCTGAACAGTAAAGGCCATAAAAATGGAACCCCAATGCTGGAAGTCTATTAATGACATAGACATGACATAGAAAAAATGTAGAAAAGTGCCAGGTCACCCAATAGTCATCCATTCAGGTATCTGTGCAAGCAGGCTCGGACTGGGCCGCCGGGGGGATCGGGGAAAACCCCGGGTGGGCCCCCCGAGCCGCTGGTGGCCCCGGAGGCAGTGCCGTCGCTCCCCGGGGCACGTCCGCGCATCCGGTCCCTGAGCGCCTGGGACCTGCGTCCCGAGCGCCCAGAGACCGGCCCGGTAGCTGGGGACTAATGTCCCGACTCCCGGGCTCGCGGTTTTCCAGGGGAAAGCACAGCGCATAGCGCTGCATTTCTTGCTCCCCCTGGCAGGCTGAAGGTTAGGCCTTCACCCTGCCGGGCGCCGGGCCCTACGGCTGACTAGGCGGCGCGTGGGGGGGTAACGGTCACTTCACCTAATGCAGGGGGCGGAGGAGCCGGCGGCAGCTCGGAGGGGCGGAGAAAGGAGCCCGAGCCAGGTAAGTGGCAGTTTGTTTGTTTTTTGTTTTGTTTTTTTTTTAACTACAGGGGTCCTTGGCTACAAGGAGTCCCGGGCCCTTACAAGGGGGGGGGCTCTGACTACAGGGGGGTCCCTGGCTACAAGGGGGGCCCTGGCTACACGGGGTCCCTGGCTACAAGGGGGGGGCTCTGACTAACAGGGGATCCCTAGCACAAGGGGGGCTTGCACTAGGGGGGGGTCCCTGGCTACAAGGGGGTCCCTGGCTACAGGGGGTCCCTGACTACAGGGGGTCCCTGGCTACAAAGGGGTCCCTGACTACAAGGGGGCCCTGGCTACAAGGGGGTTTGGGACTACAGGGGGTCCCTGCCAACCCGGGGTCCCTGGCTACAAGGGGGGGCTCTGACTCCAGGGGGTTCCCTGGCTTACAGGGGTCCTGGATACAGGGGGTCCCTGGCTAAAAGGGGGTCCCTGACTACAAGGGGTCCCTGCCTACAGGGGGGCCCTGGCTACAAGGGGGGCCCTGGCTACAAGGGGGGGGCTCTGACTACAGGGGGTCCCTGGCTACAAGAGGGTCCCTGACTACAGGGGTCCCGGGCTACAAAGGGGGGGGGCCTCTGCTCAAGGGGTCCCTGGCTAAAGGGGTCCCAGGTACAAGGGGGGGCTCTGACTACAGGGGGTTCCCTGGTACAGGAGGTCCCTGGTAAAAGGGTCCCTGGCTACAAGGGGGGGCTCTGACTACAGGGGGGTCCCGGGCTACAACGGGGGGGGCTCGGGCAACAAGGGGGTTCCCTGGCTACAAAGGGGGGTCCCTGGGCCAACAAAGGGGGGCCCGGGCTACAAAGGGGGGCCCTGGCTACAAAAGGGGCCCCTGGCTGCCAAAAGGGGCCCTGACTACAAGGGGTCCCGGGCTACCCTCAGGGGTCCCTGGTTTACCTAAAAGGGGGGCCCTGGTTTACAAGGAGGGGTGCCCTTGGGCTACAAGGGGGCCCTGACTACAAAAGGGGCAGTGGCTCCCTACAGGGGCCCCCTGACACCTACAGGGGGCCCCGGGCTACCTACAGGGGGTTTCCTGATACAAGGGGACCCCTGACTAAAAGGGGAGCCTCTGGCTACCTAAAAGGGGGGGCCCTGCCTACAAAAGGGGGCCCTGGCTACAAGGAGGCCCCTGACTACAAGGGGGGGCCCTGGCTCCCTAAAAATGGAAACCCCTGTCTACCTAAAGGGGGCCCTGGCTACCTAAAGGGGAGCCCTGGCTACCTAAGGGGGGCCCTGACTACACGGGGTCCCTGGCTACAAAGGGGGCCCTGGCTACAAAGGGGGCCCCTGACTACAAGGGGGACCCTGGCATAACTAAAAAGGGGGCCCTGACTACAAGGGGGCCCTGGCTACCTAAAGGGGGCCCTGACTACAAAGGGGGCCCCTGGCTACCTGAAGTGGGCCCTGACTACAAGGGGGACCCTGGCTACCTAAAGGGGGCAACTGACTACCACAGGGAGGGCCCTGACTACAAGGGGGGCCCTGACTACCTAAAGGACCCCTTGACTCCCTACAGGGGGGGGGCCTGACTACCACGGGGGCCCTGGCTACCTAAATACTAAACGGGCCCTGACTACCGACACAGTAGCTAAAAGGGGGGGGGGCCTGACTTCCTGCACACTACCAAAAGGGAAAGACCCCTAACTCCCCTGTATCTACCTAAAGGAGACCCCTTAACTGCCTGTATACTACTTCATGGGAAGCCCTAACTCCCTGCAAACTACCTAAAGGAGGCCTTACTGCCTGGTATACTACTTCATGGAAGCCCAAACCCGCCCGTATAACTAACCTTGCAGCCTATATAAAGGGGACCCTAAACTACCTACAGCTTACCTAACTGGGAGAAACCACTACCTACAGACTGGGGCCTTGCCTATTTGCCTACCTACCTAGGGGGCTTGTTACCTACTGGTAATATAATTGAGAGGGCGCAGCCCTTATTGTAGCATTATTCCAGGGGTTAGGTTCCTTCCCCAACCCTCCAACCCCTTAGGATACCAGGCCTTAAGTTATGGCTTGTACCAGCTCTCCCAACCCCTGGGAAGTTTGTACAAAAGGTGGGAATGGTAAAGAGATGCTGGAAAAGTGAGGAAATTTTAAGATATTTGTGTGTAATTTCTGCAGGGATGAGTGGTGGGGGACAAGTCATCATGGCGTGTGGAACAGATGCAAAAGAAAAGGGAATAAGAACGATCATGAAAGAATGGGGAACGACTCCTCAGATAGGCTCTCCGGTGAGAACCCGATTTCAGGGGTTATTTTACTTCTATATTGGATTCAGTGCTGTTTCACTGTTAATGTGATGTGACCTGAGCTGCTGTCTGATCTCTATGTGGTTTCTATAGGGAGTGTTGTAGGTTATACCTGAGCTGGTGTCTGACCTCTATGTTGGGCTCAAAATTGGCGGTGTTGTAGGTTATACCTGACTTTGGTGCTGACCCTCTATATGGTCTCTATATGGAGGTTGTTGTAGTTATACCCGAGCCGGTGTCTGTCCTCTATTTTGGTCTCTATATGGCGGGGGTTGTAGGTTATATTGGCGCCAGTATTTAAAGCCAGCGTACAAAGTGTCCCTGATTGACCCTGTGATAGGAGTTAAGACTATTTACTTTTCTTGCTGGTGTTTATTTTAGGAGGTGGGGAGGTGAGTGGACCAAGGAAACGCGGGGGGGTATTGTATGTAGGTGGAGGGGGGTATTGTATGTGGGGGGTGGGGGGGAGGGGGTATTTTTTTGGGTATGTGGGTGGAGGGGGATGGGGGGGATATTGTATGTGGGGGGGAGGGGGATATTGTAGTGGGTGGAAGGGGGGAATGTTTTGGTGGGGATTTTTGGGTGGGGGGATATTGTAGTTGGGTGGAGGGGGATAGTATTGTAACGTGGGTGGAGGGGGATATGTATGTTGGGGTAGTATTGAGGGGATATTTTATGTGGTGGAGGGGGGATATTTTTATGTGGGGGGAGGGGGATATTGTAGTGGGGTGGGGTGGGGATATTGTATTGGGGGGGGGTGGTGGAGGGGGGGGTATATTGTATTGGGGGGGGGGGGTGGGGGGATATTGTAAAGTGGGTGGAGGGGGATAAGGGGGGGGTATTGTTTGGGGGGAGGGGGATTTTGGATGTGGGTGGAGGGGATATTGTATGTGGGTGGAGGGGTAATTGTATTGGGGAGGGGTGAGGGGAGGGGATATTGGGGGGGGAAATAGTGGGTGGAGGGGGATATTGTATGTGGGTGGAGGGGTTGTATGTGGGAGGGGATGATGAGCACTTAGCCCCGTGTCTATGATATTGCTAGACTGACAAATGTGTGACTACATTGTACTACACAATACAGTTCTGTTTTGAACACTGTATTATGTGGTAAAATGGGCCCGTTTATGTTCGAGGGGCCGGTAATATTTTCATGTACAGTAGGGTGGGCCCCCCAATATCAACTCCCCTGTGGGCCCCAGACACCCCAGTCCGACACTGTGTGCAAGTACTGCGTCAGGAGCAGACGTGAAGACAATACAAAGTTGCAAAAGGAGTGCAACACCAGATGAACAGAACTTCCAATGATAAAATATAGCTTTAATAGAAATCTTTAAAATCCAGCATCCAAGGAGAATAGTACAGTGCCAACATGTTTCAAGTGGATAACCACTCTTACTCATAGCTAACATTGGAAGTTATGTTTCATTGGAAGTTTTGTACTCCTTGTGCAACTTTGGAAGTCTATTAACCCTGGGTCCCACCCTACCCTTCCAATTTCAACACTTTGATAGCCCTACTTGCTATAACTAAATATATCTCAAATCTGAATGTACACTAATGGGTTTCAAATGGAGCTCTGTATATCAGATATACTTGAAGCATCCTCCCTCAAATCCTTCAAATAACTAATAACTCCAACCTTTACTTTACATAAATATTTGACACTTCCTTTAAAAAACCCACCTAGCCAAAACACTCACTAGCCAAAAAACCCACATAGCCAAAACACTGTGCTCTAGTTTCTCAAATCTGCAAATGCTTTAGGCAGATCTGGCATTCATTTATTCTATAATGTCCTATCTGAAAACTATGGGCCACATGTATGAACCTGTTTAGGTCTAAAACTAATTTTTTGCCCATAGGTTACTATGGGAAAAGAGTGAGTTTTAGACCTAAACTGTTTCATACATGTGGCCCTATATGTTCACTAAATCACCAAATATATTAAAAACGGGAAAAAGATTTATCAGGTTCTTCCTTGATGATAGCGATCAAATGAGCTCTTAAATCTGTGACATGCACCAGTTTTGTTGAGCAATACCAGAAACTGCTCACCTCTGCATCTATCTAGTTTATAGCCTTCTTCATCACCAATCTTGTGGATCCCAGGGTTGCTTAACATATATTTTTGGAGATGCAAAAAGCTTACTCCTTTTTGGACTGAAGTGTCCAGCCTTCTTGCAAAAGTTGCCAAAGTACCTATTTCGAAAGTAGCAGAGTTTGCTTTACTTCTACTAGGCATTGAAGACATACCATTTTGTAATCGAATACTGGACACTGGGCCTTTAAATCTTCGAGAACGAGCGTGCGCGCGCCATAGAGGACGGGCACACGCGCCTCGGCTGGCAGAGGGCGCGGACTGGACAGGAACGAGGTCATGTGAGTCCCTGTGCGCCGCGGAACCGCCGCTCGTCCTGCGGACAGCGTCGCACCCCGGGCCGGGCACACACCCGGGGAAGCAGACACGGGTGCGCCCCGCGGCCCGCGGGCCGAGGAGCGGGAGCACCCGTGACAGTTTCTACCAATTACACTTTTGAAAAACTTCTTTTCTTGAAGAGTGGCAAGAAGAAAGCTCTTTTTGAAGGCAAGCCATATGAAATCAAATTTGCAGTTTGCAAAAAGCTATGTAGGGGGCACAGTAGGCATGTGGAAGACGGTGCTCTGGTCAGATAAGACCTAAATTGAACTTTTTGTCTATACATTATGTGTGAGGAAAGCCAACACTGCACATCAACCTGAACACCCTAATCCCCAGCATAAAGCATTGTGGTGACAGCATAATGCTGTGGGGATGCTTTGCTTTAGAAGGGACAGGGAAGCTGGTTAGAGCTGATGGGATATGGATAGCGCTAAATACAAGGCAATCCTGGAGGAAAACCTGTTAGAGGCTGCAGAAGACATGAGACTGGGGCACAGGTTCACCTTCCAGCAGGACAACGACCCTAAACACACATCCAAGGCTACAATGGGATAATTTATATCAAACCATATTCATGTGTTAAAGTGGTCCAGTCAAAGTCCAGGCTTAAACCCCATTGACTATCTGTGGCATGACTTGAAATCTGCTGTTTGATAACCAATCTAATTGAGCTAGAGCTATTTTGCAAAGAAGAATGGACAAAAATTCCATACCCCAACAGACTTACAGCTGTCATTGCAATTAAAGTTGGTCCTACAAAGTATTTACTCAGGGTGGCTGTGTGCACGCCACTCATTTCAGTTTTTTCATTTGCGAAAATATGGAAAAGCACAGATCATTTTCTTTGCACTTCACAAACATTTGCTACTTTATGTTGCTCTATCACTTACAATATCAATAAAATACATTTAAATTTGAAATGAAACCTTTTTAAAAAATTGAAAAACAGTATGAATATTTTGAAAACCCCTTGAAAGGGTTTGCGTTCCCACGGCTGGGACAAATACCGCCCGGGTTTTTGCCGGCCGGGTACTTGTCCTGTTTGGGGCCCGTCCCCACGGGCGGGGGGATGGCTTTTCCCCCGCGACGAGCGGAAAAAAAGCCCCCCCTTTTCAATTAAAGAAGAAATATTCCGTCAAAAAAAACCGGACGGAAGATTGTGTTTTAAAATTTGTTTTGGGGCCCCGGAAACCAGGGGCCCGGAAAAAACCCCCCGGGACGGAAAACCGGTGCGGGGGACTGCTGAACGGGTTTTTCCATAGAGCCCATTTTGCTTTTTTTTTGGGCCCGGTTTTTCGGCGGTTTTGTAAAAAACCCCCAAAACGGCGGGAAAAAAAACGCCCGCAAACCCTTGCCAGGGGGGCCCATCCCCAAAACTGTGTTAAAGGGGCATTTCACATACTATTTTACAGACCTACTCTTCACGGGGGGGGGTTTTCAGGTTTTAAAATTTCTGTTGGGTGTGGGTAGTTCTACAGCAGTGAGGGCCCTTTTCAGCTTGCTATTCCTGGCTAAACCTGTTACGGGAAAAATTGCAAAACAAAATAGTGAAACCCAGTAAGGCAGAAAGCAAACAGAGCTCTAAAAGGGGGTTTACGTTGTCAGTAACAAAATAAAAAAATCTGTGCAGGGAGAAGTCCCCCTGGTTGGACAAGGAGTGGAACAATTTAAAAGCAGAGAGATGGTCAGGTTTAAATTTTTTGTATACAAGAGGAATAAGTTTTCTTTAGCACCCTTTAAAAAAAGCAAAATCGAAAAGCAATGTTTTGTTTTAGTCTTTATTTACCACATGTTTAAAGCTAAAACTGTGGTTTTTAATTTCCACTTTAAGTATCACAATTAAGTCTTAATATTAAACTATAAATGGATGGATTCATCCACAAAATTTTATTAAATTCACTTGTGACATTTTGCTAACTAAATTTTGTTTTAGCCCATAAACACTTTAGCAAGATGTCACTTTGGGAAATTTTTTGTGAAATTTCCCGGAAAATTTTAAACCCCAAAAATTTTTTTTTGTTTTTTTGGCTTTTCTTTACTACTAGTGGTTTTAGGATTTCGTTGGGGCCCTCGGGCATCGGCGATGGTCGGGTTTTTCGACCTTTATCGACAAGATAGTCCCTTTGGGGAAGGGGTTTTGATCGATGACCATTAAAATTTTATGGGGGGAAATTCAATTTTTTTACACCCCCCAAAAGGGCTGGGAAGTGGAATTAACACCACAAAAGTCAAAAGGGGTAAATGCTACATCTTAGGGGAACCACTTAGGTTATAAAAAACCCCAGAAAAAAAAAACACCAGACCATTCCTATCCTGTCTTGGCCCCAAAAGCAAGAGCCTTTAAACCCGCATGACCCACAAAATTTAAAAAATGCCCAAAAAGGGGAGTATGATTTGGAAACCCCTCATTTTTGTTTCCCCTGGAATAGACTTCCCGGGCCTTTGGGCCCCAGCTGAAACCCCCAAACCCGCCTGACCCCCGATTAAAAAATGCCCGGAAAAAAAAGGGGTCTTTCAAACCCTTTTAGTTTCACTGGACATTGACTATACCTGTCCTGGGCCACCCGCCCTGAGGCCCCCAAAATGATGACCCCCCATTAAAAAAATGGGAAAAAAAAAAAAAAAAAGGGGTCTTTCAACCCCATTTTAGTTTCATGGACATAGACTATCCCCGTCCTGGGCCAGCATAAGCCCCAAACCCTGCATGACCCCAGATTAAAAAGTGCCGAAAAAAAAGGAGTCTTTCAACCACATTTTAGTTTCATGGGGAACTTAGACTAATCCCTGTGTCCTGGGCCACTAGCATTGAGCCCCAAAACCTGCATGACCACTGATTAAAAAGTGCCGAAAAGAAATAAGGAGTCTTTCAACACCATTTTTAGTTTTCACGGGACATATACTGTTCTTGTCCTGGGTGCAGCGCTTGCCCCTCGGTATGAGTGCGGACCAATTGAGCTTCACTTGGAAAGACTGGTGGTTAACGCCCTATTACAACCAGGTTGCCCTTGTTTCTTATGCATTCTTTTTTCCATTTTACTCAATGTGCTGGATGGAAAGTGTCTCTGTACTTTTGTTCTCTGTTACGAGTCTCCATACTCCCATGTCCTGGATGAGATAACCTAAGCTGGTCAAGTTTTCTGTACTTCTTGTACAATTAGAGGAATTTTTTACCAGCTTTTTTGTTACATGCAAGTTTTTTTAGTAGTTTAAATTTCTAGAAAACAATTTTTTTAAAATAGGATGGAATCCCCACCATGTCTTTGTTTCTCTGTTTTTTAATTGTATTTACTGGGTTGTCTCAATATCAGGGAGTTGATAGCTATTTAAAGATCTTGCAAAAAAAGTTCATTATGCATCATGTGGTCATTCCACAGTGTCCTTCCTTTTCCTGTTTTCTGACAGCACCATCACCTATATGCCTACTTTGGACAATTGTGAAGACACAATTGTCTGTTAGAAACAACATTTTTTTATAATAGGACCTGTCGTATAGCGGCTGTCACAGCAAAAATGCCCCCAAAAATTCAATGCATGGACCCTTGAGGCCACTTTGGACAATTGTGATGAAACAAATGTCTGTAGAAGCAACATTATTTTTATAATAGGACCCTGTAGAGTTTAGCAGCATTGTCACAGCAAATGGCCCCAAAATTCAAAATACATGACCCATGAGCCACTTTTGAAACTTGTGATGAACAAATTGTCTTTAGAAACAACATTTTTTTTTATTTAGGACCAGTAGTACAAGCTGATGTCACAGCAAAATGCCCTCAAAAATTCAAAGCTGACCTTGAGCACTTTGGACAATTGTGAAGAAAAAAGTCTGTAAGACACACATTTTTTTTTATAATATGGACTGTAGTATTGTGCATTTCAAAGCAAGCATGACCCAAAAAATTATAAAAATGACCTCTGCCACTGTATAAAATTGTTTTTTTTGAGGGAGAATGCCACTAGAAGCCAATTTCTGTTCCATAAGGACCATGATTATTGCTGTATCTCACCAGCACATGACCCCAAAAAAATTATAAATTGACTTCTCAGCCACATAAAAATTGTCGAGGGAAGAACCACTTAAAAGCCACATTCTGTTCCAAAGGACCATTTGTTTATTGCTGTATTCTCACAGCTTAAACATGCCCACCAAAAAAATTATAAATATGACTTCTCAGCCACTTATTAAATTGTGAGGGGAGAAATGCCATAAAAAAGCCCACATATTTCTGTTCCAAAGGACCCAAATTATAGCTGTATCTCACAGAACATGACTCATAAACCATTGACAATGCGAAAAATTCTAAAGATAAATTGAAGTAAATGGAATACAGTGTTGTCTGAAACCTTGCTATCTTTTACAGGTCTCCTACAGCAAAAACAAGCAATAATGAACAGTTGGGAAAACGAGAATAAAAATTTGCAGTAAGAAATGATCAATTTTAAAAAATATTTCAAAGAGGGACATTTTGTTTGAAGAAGGATATGTGAAGTAGACCGGCAAATCATCGGTGACCTCAGCTATTGGGGCCACAACATATCAGGATCCATGCCTGATTCATTTGATGAAAGTCAACGATCCACATTATTGGGAAAGCAGGAAGCGTTTTTTTGTCTGTAATGACTCCTCAGCTGTGCGAAGGTCCGCTCAGGATATGAGTGGCTGTGCTAGTGAGGAAAACAACTCTATGGCGTGGCGAGCGAGCTCGGGGCCATTCGGTCCCATTTTGGATACCCAGAAGTCTCTTGGGTCCGGAGACATACAAAACATCGGTGTGTTGAGAAAGAGATAGTCGTGCACCATGATCTTAAGCTGGTCTCTGGGTGTTCGGTGTTGGATGTGTCCCTGCAATGCATGCGTTGGTGAGGTGGAAAATAAAGATTGCCAGAGGTCACCTTTTAGGTTCTGCCCCCTGCTGGCTGCTGCCGCTACGGCTTTTTGGCACTCTGCGCTCCCCATCGCTGATGTTTTTCCACCTTTGAATTTGGGGGAAAAGTGAAGAGAGCAAAAGATGTCCCCAATTGTAATCAGAAGGTTCCATTTCCGATTTACTCTCTTTTTGGGGTGGAGGGAAGGGAAAAGTAGGTTTTGTTTTGTCCCGGGGATCCGGAGGGTGGCCCCCCAGTAATGTTGTTCTTTTGAGGGCCCTTTAAATGCGAGGATCATGTTGGGGGAAATGAAGCATCCAAGCACTCATGTGAGAGATGGACCCTTGATTTCCCAAAGCCTCTGGGTTCGAGGGGCAATAGCAAAATGATCTTTCCTCATTCCCCCTCCCCCCCCAAATTCGCGCCAACCTCTTTTCCCAAAGGCAGGGCTGGTAAAAATTTTGGTGTTAGGAAAAACCTCCCCTCCCTCCCCTCTGCTGCCCCCGGAATTCAACCAGCCCCCATTGGGCCTGAGTGATGCACCTGAGAGCTGAAAGCGCCCCTTGATGCTCTGGACCCGAAAAACCCTCCCAATGAGACGAGAAATTATGAAAATGTCGGGCCTTGTGGATTCGACGGAGAGAAAGTCCCTGTACGCATCTGTGTCCGTCTCTCCTCCGTCGTGGGGGGGACCTGTTGTTTCAGGTGTCCCCCGATCGTTCCCGAAAAAGATCCCCACAATGCTTTATGTGACAAGGCATTTTCCGCATTGCCCCCTTTTGGGGGCTTCTTCAAAACTGGCAAGGATGGTGCAGGTTTCTTTCCCCTTTGCCTCCATTTGGGTGGCTCAAACCCCCCGAGGTCCGCCCGCTAAATTGTCAGGCCATGTGTCATTTCCATACTGCGTAATGGCATTGCCCCTGTTTGCCCAATCGCTGGAGCTTTGGTGGAGGGTGGAAAACCCAGCGGGGTTCCCCACGGCCCAAACAATGGGAGGTTAAATGGGGAGGCCAAAAGTGACCCCGGGCAACGCAGCCAGGGGGGCAAAGGCCCCAGGGTGCAAAGGGGGAAAAGTTGGGGAAACTTAGATTTCAAACCCCTTCCTCAGCGGCAGCCCAAACCCCCCGGGGTTTTTTAAAAAATATTGGGAGAAAAAGGTTCTTTAAACATGGCCAGGAAAGGGATGGGCTCCAGCCTTACGATTTTAAAGGGGGCAGAGCGGGATTTCGTCCTTTATCGCACACCCCCTTTGGCCGGGAACAAGGTTCTTGGCACCCAGCACCCACTCGGTTTTCTTTTGCGGGGGGCCTTTTCCACAGCTCCTGACCTGTGTGGGGGGACGGTCTCCAAGACAGTTTAAATTTTCCCAACAGGGCCTTTGGTTTTTTAGGGGCAGGGGAGCCTCCAGGGCCCTTTGGGGGAAAAACCCTCCACCCCGCGGTTTTTGAAGGGGTTGCCCCGAGCCTGAGACCCAAACGTCCCCCCTCCAGGGACATCCACCCGTTTCCCCCCAGTGAGTGTCCAGGATTTTAGCGGGCCTTGGCCGTCCCTTATTTGGCCCATGTGTCGGGGTTTAGATGGATTTTTCCGGCCACAGATGCGGACAACCCCTTGAAATTTTAGATGAAAGTGGCTGGGCCAGGGCAAGGGGGCCCTTTTTGGAAAAAAGAAATGCGTTTGGGGGCATCGGGTTTTTGGGGGGGCGGCAAGGGGCCCATGACGTGGGGGGAAACCCCTTAAAAATTTTTTTTATTATTTTTAAAAACCATTTTTTTTAAAACCCCGTAATTGATTCCATGGCGCTTTTTTACATTCGAGCGGGGGCCCCACAAAATTAAATTGTCAAATGAGTAAAAATTAATAACAAGGGAATGCTTGTAATGGTAAAAGAGGGAGAGAGGCCCCTCCCCGTGAAAGGCTTCCCAATCTAAAAAGGAGGGGGAAGAAAAGGGGAGGAGAGGGGAGACATGTTTGGGGGGGGGTAGTCCCAGTGGCGCAGGATTTTTTTGTAGGTTATGGGGAAACCCCTGAAGAGATGGGTTTTTCCCACCAAAAGGAAAAAGGCCCAAACTTTTCCCCAAGGCCAAAACCCGGGGCAATCCCGAATTCAGGGTTTTTTTGGTTTTGGGGGTGGTTTGGGTTTTAAAGTGTTTCTTCTGTCCCAAAAACTGGAAGGACAGAAGGCTGGCTGCTAGAGGGCCCGGGCTGTACGGGGGCGGGTTTGCCCAAACCCTGGGGGGGGAAGGGGAAAGGGGTAGGAGGGGTTTTCCCCTGGTGGTAGGGTGGTACCGGGCGAGGGTTTGGGGGCTGAAGAAAGAGGGGGATCCCTGATCATGACTCGAGGGGAAAATGGGAGCTGGGGAAAACGTTTGGGGTGGCGGGAAAGGAGGAGGAGGCGGCAAAGGGGGTTTTGTGACAGGGGGTTTGGGGGCCCCGGCGTGGGTTTCGGGCCCTTTTTTTGGGCCAAAATTTTGTTCCCTTTCCATTTTCAATATGCATTGTGCATGTGACTAGCATTTGGTGGTGGTTAACCCCCAAAGGGTTTCCCTTGTCTATTTAAAGGGGTTTACGGCTTTAGGCTGGCTATGTTTTATCCCCTGGGTGAATAGGGGGCTTGCTCAAAAAAAGGCCCCGGGGTTAAAGAGGTCCTGGCCCTTTTTTGCCGGCGTTTAAGTGAGGGGGGGGTGTGCGCTGACGTGGCTGGGCGGAATCACTCAGCCGGACTTCTGTGACCGCGCCGCTCTCCCTTTTTGAGTCGGAACCCATACTGACACGCTACCCGCCATTGTCTTCTCCTTCGGCCAGTGCTGAAGCACTCGCAATGCAAATTCTGACTGAAAAGACCAGTTGGATCCGCAATGTCGTCATCATTGTCATCTACACAGGAGGGACTGTTCGTCTCTGACATTCTGCATCCAGGAGCTGCGGGCTACAAGAAGAGGGACTGCAAGGCGTTGCCGGACCGCCCGGGATTTTTGAACCGATTGACCGGCTTCCTTCTTCTCTCTCTGATGGCATCCGTAACTGGGCGTCAGAGCAGAGGAAGAAAATATCCTCTTTGGCCTCTTGATCTTTTACATGCCTTCTGACCCCAAACCGCATTTTGTCATCAAGAGTCTTCAGACAATGGATTATCCACAGTGGTGGTACAGAGGTTGCATTGTGTGGCTTCATGTTTGGAAGTCGTATGCTGGTGATCCTGATGACGCTGACATTGGTGTGTGGGTGACAGGGAGGACGAGGAGGTAATGACTGCTTGGATGCAGGTTGCATTAACGCCATGAAGGAACCGATTGGCGACGCTGTGTTCGTTACTGAGGTATTCACAGGGCTGATCCCAGCGATGACAGGCCTGACGGTTCTGCAAATGACGATCCGCTGGCATGGTGTTGTCTGCCAGCACTGGTCGGACGGCACCTTCCTCTCGTACCTCTACTCCATGTCCATACCCCCTCTTTGCTCGTTACCACCTGAATTTGCATCCATGTTCAGAAAGATATAAAACATTGAGAAGGTATGGAAGTGTTTGGAAAGTCTCTTATTAAAAGATCGGCAAATCACAGCTATTCTCAAATCCTCAAATCAAAGCAAAATTGCATGGATTCAAAATATAACTGCAAAGTGATCTTTCAACAAAGCTGGCCCTGCGGCCAAAGTGAAAAAAAACATGTATCTGAAATGTATTCGGATAATACAGGTATTTTTGGGCACCTATCAATTCACCTGTGGGTGACTATCAAAATTGCTGTATTCAAATTTAACTGCAAGGTAGATCTATCAACAAAGCGGCTGCGCCCCTAAAGTGAAAAAACATGTATCTGAAATGTATACGGATAATAAATGGTATTTTTGAGCACCTATGAATTCACCTGTGGTGACTACAAAATAGCTGATTCAAATTTACTGCAAATTAGATTATCAAACAAAGCTGGCCTGCGCCAAAGTGAAAAAAATCACGTATCTGAAAATGTTATTCGCATAAATAAAGGTTATTTATGGCACCTATTCAATACGCACTGTGGAGACTTATAAAATTGCTGTATTCATATTTAACCTGCAAAGTGTTCTATCAACAAAGCTGGCCTGCCCCAAAGTGAAAAAACATGTATTGTGAATATGTCATTCGGTATACTAAAAGTTATTTTTGGCTCCTATCAATTCACCTGTGGTGACTACAAAATTGTTGGATTCAAATTTAACTGCAAAGTAGATCTATCTACGAAGCTGCCTGCGCGCCAAAGTGAAAAAACACATATCTGAAATGTATTCGGATAATACAAGTATTTTTAGCACCTATCAATCACCTGTGGTGACTAGAAAATTGCTGTAATTCCAAATTTGAAGTGCAAGCTGCCTACAATGAAAAAGCTGTAGTAGCTCCAAAGTAAGAAAAACACACGTATTGTATGTATTCGTATAATACTAGGATTTTTGGCACCTATCAATTCACCTGTGGTGGACTATAAAAGAATTGTGTATTCAAATTTAACTGCCCAATCAGTGACGAGCTTTCTCAACAAAGCTGGCCTGCGCCAAGTGAAAAAACACGTATTCTGAAGAATGTATTCGGATAATAAAAGGTCTTTTGGCACCTATCAATTCACCTGTGGTGCTACAAATTGCTGGATTCAAATTTAACTGCAAAGTAGATCTATCAACAAAGTGGCTGCGCCAAAGTGAAAAAACACGTATCTGAAATGTATTTGGCTATTACAAGGTATTTTTTGGCACCTATAAATTCACTGTGGTGACTAGAAAATTGCTGTATTCAAATTTAAGTGCAAGCTGCCTCAATGAACAGCTGTGTTGCGGCAAAGTCAAAAAAAACACGTATCTGTTATGTAATTCGTATAATACAAGATATTTTTGGCACCTTTCAATTCACCTGTGGGTGGACTATAAATTGCTGGATTCAGATTTAAGTGCAAGCTGGCCTCAATGAACAAAGCTGTAGTGCGCCAAGTAAAAAAACACAGTATCTGTTATGTAATCGTCTAATACAAGATTTTTTGGCACTTTCAATTCCCCTGTGTGTGACTGGTAAAATTGTGGATTCAAATTTAAGTGCAAGGTGGAAATATTCAACAAAGGTGGAATGGCAAAATTGAAAATGAACACCTATCGAAATGTATACTGATAATAAAGTGGAGTTTTGCACCTAACAACCGGAGACCTGCAGTTACTAGAAAGATGTTGTTTCCTTAAGTTCAGGCTGCCAATATCCAGAATATTTCAATAGAAAAAAACTGTTATAATAAGTATTTCAGTGCATGTCTTACACTAAGTCTTGGTGAATGTTATCCAGTATTCTTTATTAGAGCTAGTCTGTGTTTCGCCGGAGGGGGCCCCCTTCCCACTCCCCCGGGGATTTTACAGCGGTAGATGCTCCTTTAAAATTCTTTTACCTAACTACAAAGAAGATCTGTCCAATCTCTATCTATACTAACTTGTTTATGGATCCAGTAATAGTAGAGGCTTTCTCTGTGAAGAAATAGAATAATTTCACTGAGTCTGTTTGGACAACAAGCAGAGCGCACTCCTTTGCTCTGCGACGCTGAGAGACACTGAGGCTGAAAGGAAACGCTGTTCTATGTAAACGAGGTCAAGTGATTTTTCGCCAGCAATCCGCACGCATACACATCCCAGTCATGACGTCGCACACGCCACATCTCACCCTGCTACTATTCTGTAAGCTTGATTTGCTGGCCGCCAAATGGACAGGAAGGCCGAAAACTAAACTCCTGGAGACCTTTGGTCTATCTCGCTAAATCCGCTTATCTCTCTGTCTAACTCTCTTCTTGGACCCGACTGCAATCAGGTTTCGCACCCTAACACTCCAGGAAACAGCCTTAGTTAAAGTCTCAAATGACTCTAACAGCAAAATTCTAGGGTAACTATCATTGATGCTTCTCTTGGATCTCTCTGCAGCATTGACAACTGTGGATCACCAACTTCGCCTCAGCATGGACTCAGCACCATTGGCCTCCAGGGACACCGCTCTCGCTTGGTTCTCGTCTACTCTCTAACCGCTCTTCAGTGTCTCGTTTTCTGGTTCGGACCGTCCTCTCCTCTTCCTCTTGTGTTGGGGGTTCATCAGGGTCCGGTTCTAGGTCCTCTCTCCTCTCTGTTTCATTGTACACAGCCCCCCTTGGACAAAACTATCAGTAGAGATTTGGCTTTCGCTCAGTACCATCGTCTATGGCGAGAAACCAATTTATACACCTCCTCCGTGACTTCACTCCAGCCTTGCTAAAAACACCAGTGACTGTCTGGTCCGCTGTCTCTGACATCATGTCCTCTCTCCATCTGAAACTAAACCTCATAAGACTGAACTTCTTGTCTTTCCGCCATCTTACTAACACCCGCCCCCTGCTTTTTCTGTTTATGTATGTGGGTACAACTATTTCTCCTAGGCAGCAGGCCCGCTGTCTGGGGGTTATATTAGATTCTGGATCTGACCTTCACCCATTTAAAGTCAATCCCTTGCCGCTCTGTCACCTGCACTCAAGAATATTCATCCAAAATCTCGTCCATTTCTCACTGTGGAAACGGACTCAAAATCTTCTCATTTCTGCTCTTATTCTTTCTCGTCTTGCCTACTGCAATCCTTGCTTATCGGTCTCCCTCTCTGCAAAACTCTCCCCTCTCCCTATCTGTCCTCAGAATGCAGCAGCAAGGCTTGTGCTTTCTCTCCAGCCCGCCTATTTTACTGATGCATCTACCCTGTGTCAGTCACCTGCACTGGTTGCCCAACCGAGTAAGGAGATACAGTATAACCTAGCACTCTCACCCCATAAAGTCTCAACAGCGCTGCTCTCCTACATCTCCTCCTAGTCTCTGTCTACGCTACCCGATGCTCTCCGCTTGCTGATGATTATCAGGGACTTACATTGCCTCAATCATCCGAATCTCCCATGAGCCTACAAGCTTTCACACGTGCGGCACCAATTTCTGGAATAGGCTACCGGGTGGCGATCAGGCACATTCACAACCCTTCACAGTTTTAAGAGGGCTGGAAAAAATACTCTTTTCGTTCTGGCCCACGCCAAGAATCCGCTACTGCTATCACACACATGGTCAGACTCCCTGCACTTGGGCACTCACAGGCACTTATCTGTATATAGATGTACAGTCTGGGTGGCAGGTTCATCATTTTTCATGTAACCACCCCCTTATTATGAAAACATGGCCGGCCCATTGTAAACTTGGACTTCTTACGTAATGGTTTCACCCAACACCCTAATAGATTGTAAGCTCCTACGAGCCGGGCCCTCACACCTTGTGTCTCATTTGTAAGTACTTTTATTGTGTAATGATTATGTTTACCTTGAATTTGTAAAGTGCTGCGGAATATTTTTGGCGATTGAAATAAAGTTTATTTTTAAATTTTTTTATTATTAAAGGGCCGTTTCTTAATAGATGTTTGCAAAAGTTTTTAAACCAAAATTTTTCGCATGATCAAAAAATTTTTGGGAACAACTTTAAAAACTGTGCCGTTTTAAATTTGGTCGATAATAATCGCTCAACACTAATCTTAATTGTTTAGAAAGGTGTTACTTTTTGGAGAAATTTCCAAATTATTGTGTTTGAAGTTTTGGGGGTTTTAAAACCACAGTAATTGATTACTCACTTGTAGCACCTTTCAAAGCATTTAAGATAAGAGAAAGATTTTGCAATAATGAATACATTTTATTGAAAGGTGTATTTTCCCTGAAAGGGAAAAAAAACCGCACCAAAAAACTCCCCCAAATGCACCAAAAAAGTGCCCCAAAAAACCCAAAAACAAAGCCGTACCATGTAAAAGCACCTTTACATTTGAATTTAAATTAAAAAACCCCCTCCCTTTCAAACAAAAACACAGGGAAAGTAATGCGATGTGTGAATCTAGCCTTAAAGGGCTGCTCTAATATTCAAAAATGTTTCTTTCAGTTTTTAAAAGGGATGATATAAAATAGGGAAAAAAATCCTCACCTTTTTAACCTGTTTGTTCCAGCACTGAAGATGGGGGATCTTCAGTGCTTCAGGCCCATGACATCACATTCTTTATTCAGTTATACAAAGGCCACAGAGGTGTCTTGATTGGCCTATGATTGGCTGCAGCATAATGTAAGCACTGATGGTGACATTAGTGGGCTCAATGGGACTGGCAGTGACATGGAAAAGAGTGGGTTCTAAAGGTGTTTTTTTTTTTTTTTTTTATATACCCTAAAAAGATACTTTGAAAATTTTAACATGGTTTAGACTTGAATTTGGTTGGTTTTCAGTTAAAAAAAAGGGTTTGTAAAGCGCTTCCCATGGCTTCTACAGGGTTTTTAAAACATCCAAAATTTCAAGTTTTTATGTTTTGGAAAAATAAAATTTGACTTTCTTTGAAGCAAAATTCCCCTTTGGGGAGGAGGGTGGGGATAGCCCCTTTTGGAAATTTGGGGGATTTCCCAAAGGGTCAGAAAAAGAAAAACTGTTCTCCCAAAGAAACACACTTTTATTTGTCCATGGGGAAAAAACCCATTGGGTGAAATTAACCTAATTTTTTGCCTCTTTTCCCCTTAAAAAGAATAATGTACAATAAAAACTTTGCATAAAACTGCAGTGTTAAAAATTAAAATTATCCTTTTTTAAATGAATATGTAAAATGATTTCAGAAGCCATAGGGCCTAGGTTAAGCTTTAATGCTAGATATCCAAAAAAACGGGATAAAGGGGTAGGTTTTTTAAACCTAAAACCCAAAAAAATTTGGGATAAACACCCCAACTGTTTTGGGGAAAATCTTTAAAATTTTAAGGGTTTTTGTGACTTTGGTTATTAACAGTCACTATAGTTTCAATATTTTTTTTAAAAAAAATCCCTTTTTTTTTAAAGGAATACTTTTGGGCTAAGGTTTCCCCAAAGAGAAATGTTGGGTATGCTCGGACGACCTTTACCCAAGCTTACTTTGCCTTATATGCCTGTTGGTTGGGAAGTATGAAACGGGGCTGGGCAGTATTTTTAAAGCACTCCGGTTTGGGCCCCAATCCACCCCCCTTTTCCCTTTGGCGGTAGAAGTCCCAAAGACAGTGACATGTCGCTTTTTTCCCTCCCCAAGCACTCATTTTACACGTGGAAAAATTCATCTGAAAACCCTTTTGAATAAAATGGTGAAACTTTTTAAAATATTTGCGGGAAACATACTTTGAGGGTATTGGTGTGAACACCCCCTTAGTAAATACAGTTTTCCCTTTTTAAACACCCCATTATTGACAATAAAATTGCCCAAACTCCATATCATGGTGCTTTTTCTGAGTCTTGGAAAATATTATCCATGGAAATATTTCTGTTTTTTATTTTTAAGTAGCACCATTACTTTATGTAATTAGTTTTCTTATCACCTGTCTTTATCATCTATGCTTTTTGTTAGCATTTATTCGCGTCATTGATTTGTAGCACTGCAGGTGTTTGGGAAAAAAATTTTTCAGGGGTTTAGAAAATTTAAAAAGCCGTTTTTCTTTGACCCATATTTTAAATTTTTTGGGGAAGCAATGTTGTTTTCATTTAATATTTAATTCTGTGGTGTCAAAACCAGGATATAATCCATCATGGTAAAAAAAAGAAAAACAAAAAGGAAAAAATTTATTTTCCCTTTTTTCCTGATTTATCTCCATCAACGTTTTTAATAAGGAAAAAAAAAAAAGAACTTGTGGCATCGGGCCCTTTTCTTCTAGGGAGCGGTTGTTCTCTTAGGAGGAAGAACCCCCCATAGGCAAGCATGGCGCATCATAGCTTTAATCACAGATTCTATCATAGTGTGAAGCAAACTGTTGCAGAGGAATATTAACCCAAAATTTTGGGCCCAGGGTGATTTCCTGGCCCGGATCCCATTAGAAAAATTGTATAAATTTTCATGCATCTCTTAGTGGGGAAGCAAAAATCATATTTGTACAGTTTTTTTTATGTACAGCACTACGGCTATATGACACAGAGGTGTGAGGTCAAACAAGAAATGCCTTTCTGTTCCTGCCCTACTGAGTAGTGTTATTTACTGTGTAGTCGTATGGAGAATTAAAAAAGCAATCTATATAGTGCTACAGAAGCCATCAGAGGATCAATAATGTAATGCATTGCAGTGCAAAAGTAAATCTCAAATGAAGAAATAGCTATCCACTTAGTACTAAGTATGCTTATGTATGCTTGTGGTTATTCCTAAGGCCCGGTTCACATGGCTTATTGCAGACGTAATTGCGGGGACGGATTTCGCCCCGCAATTACGTCGGCTCCGTGCAGTCCTATAATTGTGCCAGATTTATTATTTTGGTGAAAGCTATTAAAATAAACTTAGGCCTGGTTCACATCTGCGTCACAGGTTCTATTCGGAGCCGGTCAAAAATTACACCAAAAATAGTATAGCATTCGGCGCTATTTTTTCCACTCAAAAAAGGGACACCATGATGAAAACCTAATCGATCTCATTATATTCAGTGAGGTCCAACAAGCACTGTTGGTGTCTGTTGTGAAACGAATCCGGTAATACCTATATTTTCGGCTTACTGTTCATATGACAGATTAGAAAAAAATAAATATAACAGAGTACATGTGAACCAGGGGTTATCTCACTACAATGATTAGCTATCAATATGTAGGCAACGGTAAATGAAGACTTTTTCCACATACATTCCTCTTTTGATGTTACCATTATTTAGGAAACTAGAGAGATTTTATCTGCTCTGAGTGCACATATATTTCTTTGGTTACCACCCTGATCTCCCTTCCTGATTAGACATAGAGCAGGGAGTAATGTCACCAGGATGGACAGCAGCTTGAGGACAGAGTGTGTTAACTCTAACAAAAAAAGAAGAATACTTACTGTTTATTGTTTACATTGAGCTCTGTAGTCTTCTGTACTATACATTACATATCCTGCAGTCCTGTCAGTGTAAAGAGAAGAGCTGGGAATATGGAGCTGGTATGCTAATCACTGCTATACAACGACCCACAGCCTGAATAGGAAGAGCGAGGAAGTGTAAATCTGAAGCTGCCTGTGGCTCTGTGAAATAGATTTATGAAAAACCAAAGAAAAACTGTCTTTGTTGCTCATAATTACCAATCACGGTGTCATTTTTATTTCTCAAGAGTACTATACTACATAAAAGCTATGCTGTGATTGTTATGGACAACAAAGATGGCTTTCTCTTCGGCAGTTTCATAAATGGTTTCTATCTGAATTCATTATCTGTATGAGTGCCATCAGGCATCCAATAAATATACAAATAGGTTATTTCTGTGCAGGAATATGGAATTAATCAGTCTGTCATTGTTGTCTTCTGAAGGATTGAGAAAGGACATTTTTATGTATAGGTTTTCTACAATATATGTCCATGAGATAGACTGATGTCAGATTAGGAGTCTATGACAGTTGGATGACAGTGATATAATGCTAATATAAAATGTATTTATGCGATTGGGAACTGCATATCAGTTAACCATGTATCTGATAGTAAGTTAAGCATTTCAGCATAAAGTGATACAAAATACATACATGAGTGTTTATTGTCCATTTTTATCCCACTGTCTTGTTGGCTGATTTAGGTGCATGATTTGAAAGTTTTATTTTGAGGCAGATTCATCATTTCAATAATTTAATTTAACAGTTAAATGTAAAACACCAATTCCATCTTCACACTAAGAGTATATAACCTCAGCTGCAACATCAGTGAGTGCAGCCTGTGCAGTTTGAGCAAAACCGTTTTATTGGAGCCCAATAAAACCCTTTTCCCTTCTGTTATGTTCCATATATATATTAGTAGGATCCACTGAGATAAACTTTTTATGTAATTTTCACATTATTATTTTAAACTTGTCTCCCTTTTCTATACAGTCGGTTTTGAATAGGTGATTATATATTGTAATTTTAGATCATATGGGGTGGGGCTGAAAGTTATGGTTTGGGGTTTGTGTTTTTTTTTTTAATTATCTATTTATTTTACACATTTTCCCCCCAAAAAAGTAAAAATAAGTCACCAGCCAGTGGGCATTTTTTTTAACATTTTGTATTCTTACTCATTTCCCCTGTAATTTAGGCTCATATTTTAGTCCCAGTTACAGAACAAATACAACCTGCAGCAGTTAGGGCTACAAGTATGAACGTTGGCACTAACAGGCCAGTTCTAAATAGCTTTAAGGTAGTGTAGAATGTGCCAGAATGTATGAACCTGTTCTTCTGCAGATCATACAAACAGGTGCAGTGTAGTGCCAATACAACAAGTCTGGCTCAGGCAGATCACCTTTAACCTGGTGTGGCTGTTCTAACTGTTATGCGCCTAGGTTGGACATCAAAGAATCATATTCTGGAGACAGAAGCAGGAAGCCTGACTGCCTGCTAAGCTGTATACACTACATTCATTAATCGGCATGTGTACAGTGGTTGGGATGGTAGGGATGGTAATAAACCATCCTGTAATGGCAGGCCAGAGGTGTGGATCTACTGGACACTCCCAAGTCTCTACCCCTGCAGTAGTAGCCAAGATGCAGCATAGTACAAAATCGTGAAGCAAACTCGTAGTCAGGGACAGGCAGGAAGGTCAGGACAGGTGGCAAAGGTACATTGTCAAGGGATGGAGGCAAAAGGAACTGGTATAAGGGAACGACAGGAACAACCTTTAGAATGCTTTCTCACAAAGGATAGGGCACTATGGATTTGGTGGGGAAGTCAGAGACAGGCTAAGTAAAAGATGAACAGCAGCTAGCAATTATCCAATTACCGGCACCCTGGCCCTTTAAATTTCCACAAGGCCGGTGCGCGCACCTTAGGGAGCGGGGCTGCACTTGGGGCTAGCGAAGATAGCGCAGGGAGCGAGGAGAGGTAAGTTACAAGAGCAGGACTGCGAGTGTGCCCGCGGCCCGATATGCTGGTCATGGCACCACTAGCCAAAATGGAGGGACCACGGTTGTGTTAGCAGGTCGAGTTAGAGTTGCAGGGGCACCCGTGACATTACCACATCCCTTTGGTCTCCCCCTCTTTCTGGCCTGGAGAAATTTCTTAAGACGTTTATGGTCCAGGATGTTGTCCTCCAGCTCTCAGGACCTTTCTTTTGGCCCGAACCCCTTCCAGTCAATCAGGAAGTGTCACTTCCCCCTGATCATCTTCATGACCAAGATCTCTTTCATAGCAAAGACATTAGTGGTATCAGCCTCGGGAGAAGGTGGAGCGACCTTCCAAGAAAAACGATTCAGGATGAGTGGTTTAAGCAGAAAGACGTAGAAGGAGTTTGGGATACACATCATAAGCGGAAGCCAGAGCTTATTGGCAACTGGATTTATTCTCTACTGTACAGCACCTCAAATGGTCCAGGAACTGGGGACCCAGCTTGTAGCTGGGAATCTTCAGACGAATGTATTTAGAGGACAGCTAGACTTTTGTCACCAGGAGCGAAGGACGGAAAAGGTCTCCCTTCCTTGTCTGCTTGAGCCTTCATTTTGTCAGAAGCCCATTGTAGAGATTGCTGTGTGTCGCTCCAGAAAGCCTTCAAATGCCGGACAAGAATGTCCACAGTGGGGACATCAGAAGACGATAACACAGGGAGAAATGGGCAGGGATGTTGTCCATAAACAACAAAGAACACAGAGGCACCAGCAGACTCTGAGTCCAGGAACTTATAGGAAAAGTCTACTCAAGCTGAACCAGTCATCAGAGACAAAAAGGGGCAGCTAGTTTCCCAAGACTTGGTTGACTCTCTCCATCTAACTATTTCTCAGAACAGAGGGCATGCCCGCTTCTTGACACCAATTGCCCCCCCTCCCTCCCCCCGATCTGAAAAAATATGTAGGGGTAGTTCTTGCTACCAGACAATATGCTTGAAGAGGAGGCTGGTGAGGCGAGAAGCGGAGGGCAGACTGTACAGAGGGATGAAGTGAGGCATTTTGGAAAACCGGTCAGTGACTAACCAAATGACCATATTACCAACTGAGGAAGGTAGATCAGTAATAAAATCCATAGCTATATGAGACCATAGGCAGTTAGGAATGGGCAATGGTTGCAGCAGGCCTGCCGGTACAAGTAGTACATGATTCAACAAATTTTTTGTTGTCCGTAATAAAATCTGGCCACCAATAGTAGCGAGAAATTAGTTGACCCATTTTTCGTACACCAGAGTGGCCAGCCACCAGGGAGCAATGTCCCCATTTTAGCATTTTCCCCCAAAGTGCAGGATGAACATAAGGCTTGCCTGGAGAAACGCATTGGAGGTCCACGGGGGCTGCGGATAGCAGATGTTTCGGAGTTATGAGCTGACTCCTCCCATATAATGTCTGAAGCACGGGAAAGAGCTGTATGGCCCAAAGACAAGCATGTTGAGGCCACTGCAAGACAGCGGACAACTTAGCAGCGTCCATTTGTAGCCCCTTTTCCAAGATTATGTAGCCGAGGAAGGGGAGGCTGGTTTAGTGGAAGAGGCATTTCTCCAGTTTGGTGTAGAGATGGTTTTCATTTAAGACGTCTGAGTACTTGGTGCACGTGAGACCGATGGGCTTCCAGATCAGGAGAAAAAAACAGGATGTCATCCAGGTATACAACAACACAGAAGTAAAGGAGATCACTAAAAAATTTGGTTAGCAAATTCCTGAAAGACCGCCGGGCTGTTGCAAAGGCCAAAGGGCATTACTATGTGTTCGAAATGCCCATCACGGGTATTGAAGGCCGTCTTCCACTCGTCACTTTCCCAGATACAAAAAAGATTGTAGGCCCCCCGAAAATCTGACTTGGAAAAAATTCTGGCTCTGTGGAGGCAGTCAAAGAGTTTTAAGATTAGTGATAAAGGGTAGTGGTTTTTAATGGTTATATTGTTGGGACAGTGATAATCAATACCAAGACATAGCGAACCGTCCTTCTCTGCAAAGAAGAACTCAGCTCAAGCTAGAGTGGAGATCTTGCGGATAAAGCCCTTCTGGAGGTTCTATTGTATGTCGGGTGACATGGCCTTGGTCTCTGTAATGGATAACGGATAGACCCTCCCCAGTGAAAACTAGTACTGGGCAGCAGGTCTATAGGACAGTCGTAAGAACAATGAGGTGGAAGGGTCTCAGCCTGTTTCTCTGGAAATACATCAGCAAATTCTCGATGTTCAGCAGGCAGACTCAGCAGGGGCTTCAAGGGCATCAGTGAAGAAGTGGACGCAGTAGGCAAGGTGCTACAAGATAGCGAGACTGGCAGTCTTGACCCTAGCATGTGACTTCACCTGTCTTCCAATTAAGCAAAAGGGCAGAGCGCTGCAGCCATGTAGAACCCAAGAGAATTGTTGAGGAAGAATAGGGTGACACGATCTTCTCCTTGTGTCGCGCCCCCCTGTAAAGTTACACTGGTTCTGTGCGGTACTGATTGGAGTGGCTAAGGAGTTCTCCACTCACAGAGGAGATGACCAGCAGTTTGTCAAGGCAGACCACCAGGAGGCAATACTTCGTCACCAGGGACGCGTCCATAAAATTCCCGGCTGATCCTGAGTCCAGAAAGGCAGAAACTTGAACCTGCACACCTGAACCAGTCACAATTTTCACGGACATAGTCAGACATTGAGAGGGATTATTCACACCTAGGGACCACTCTCCTATGTGACCTTGGTGCGTCCGTTTCCCAGATGTTGTGGGTAGTTTCTGCCGTAGTGTTCAGGACTAGCACAGTAAAGACATAGGTTCTCCTCATGTCATTGTGATAGTTCTTGCTTGGTCAGGTGGGCTCTGTCCACCTGCATGGGTTTCTCAACAGGAGGTTGTGGAGGCAATAGTGCAGGCCTTTGAAACACTGGAGCCAGACAGGGTAGACGGCACAACCAGAGCAGTTTGCATTCTTGACGGAGTTCTTCCTGTCCCTCAGAAAAATGCACATCAATGCAAGTGGCCAAGTGAATAAGTTCACTCAAGAAACAAGGGAGGTCCTGTGTGGACAGCAGGTCCTTTACTCAGCAGGAGAGCCCTTTTTTGAATGTGGCACATAGGGCAGCATAGTTCCATGAAAGTTAAAAGGCCAGAGAGCGGAACTGATCGGCGTAGTCTCCAACAGAGTCCTCTTGACGCGGTTCTGGAGTGCTGTTTCAGCATTGGATGCATGCACAGGTTCCTCAGAGACATTACAGAATTCCACTAAGAAAGCCTGGAGATTAGCCATCACTTGGTTGCTTCTGTCTCAGAGGGGAGTGGCTCAAACCAGGGCTTTCCCGGAGAGGAGACTGATCATGAATGCCACCTTGGAATGTTCGGTTGGAAACTGGTTTGCTATCAGTTCCACATGCATGGAGCATTGCGTAATGAATGCCCTGCAGAGTTTAGAGTCCCCATCAAACTTTGCCGGCAAACACAATCGGAGCTTGGGAAAAATGGGCACTCCAGGAGCCGCAGGCATAGAAGAGGCCACCGGAGAAGACTGCAGCTGCTGCTGGGCAGGAAGGAGCTGCTGCATCATGGTGGACAGTTGATTCATTTGCTGTGCCTGTTGTGTAATCTTCTGGGACTGCTGAGCCACAATGGTGGTGAGGTCAGTGATGCTCGGCAGAGGCCCA
>JAODAL010038822.1:0-38734 GCA_025379985.1 Phyllomedusa bahiana | reverse complement strand
CAAAAAATTGGCGCAGTTACGCAAAACCCGTTGCTACGGGCAACAAACCCGAAAAGGGTCTGGAAAGGCTGTAACCTATGTCCGGGGTTAAAAACTGCAGCAACAAAAGGCCCCAAAATTGGACGAACTTCTGAAGCAGGACCAGGCTAACAGCAGCCTACATTAATGACTGCCAATAAACAAAAGGGGCAGACGGGCTATGAGACCCCAGGCGGAACCATGCCCTTGATAGGGGGCAAAAAAAACCGCCTGCCCTCAAGAGCAGAAACATATTAACAACGCTCCAAGGAAAGTCCGGGCTTGGCGCACAGTGTACAGAGGCGCCAAGTTCAAATTTCCCGCCACCCGGGGGGTTCGTCGTCCGGGGGCAGAAATACGTCCCACGATGTTAGGCCTACCCCGAGTCTTCGAGATTTAAGAAAGGCGAGAAAATTTACCGGGGGGTCATTGGGCCGAGGAAAGGGGCCCCTTTTCTAACGGGGGGCCCCAAAAGCGACTTTGACCTCGGCGACAGATGCCAGGGACAACCAAATTAAAGGAGGGTTTCGGCCGTTGGGGGGGAAGACCACGGTGGGGCCCCGGAGGCATAACGGGAATTATCGGACCGGCTACCAGTCGCTCCCAAGTACGACCGGGCCACCTGGTAAAAAAATGGCACACCCCGGGGGATCTACGAGCCCAGATGGGAGAAAGGTGGTCCTCGCAAGTTTATCCCTCCTACCTCCTGAGATTCACGCGGGGTCGGACAAGGTGCCCCCGGGGACCCGAACCTCAAACCCCGTTAGAGTACAAGGCAAACGGGGGAATTGCCAGGAGGGTACCCCCCCGGGACGCCAACCCCGGGAACAGAAAAACGTCCGGATCCCGGTAAACGTCCCAAAACCAGGGGGTGAGGAGTCCCCCAAGGGGTGGTACCCGAGGGACCCAATGGAGGAAAGGAAAAAACTCCCAGATGGCATCCACCAGGGCAAGTCCAGGGGAGCGGGGCCGGAACATGGGGCGTTTCAGGGACCTGGACAGGGGCCCCCAAAAACTGTCCCCTCCCGAGACCCCATGGAGTGTGACTCACCCGGCGGGGGGCATGTTGGCCCCCCCCTGTGTTCCGCAGAGACTGCCCAGAGACGGCCAGCACCTGGAAAACATTAAGGCAATGGCTACCCCCAAAACGCCCTGTTGGGAACCCGGAGCCGGGTCCCCGGGGTGAAAACCCATTGATTGACCCCAACCCATGGGCGGGGAATAGGGTGCTATGCGTCCAGGGGGACCCCAAGGAACACTACCGCTGGAGAAAATCTTGAGACCCTTTGTGGGGAAACTCCCAGAAGGGGGGGTGGTAGGGGCCCAAAATCAACAGCGACCGGAAGAATTTTCCCCTTATTTTGGGACTTTGGCACCATCCATAAGTCAAAGTTTTGGATATTGCGTTTGGGTTGTCCTGAACCCTTTGACCCAATTTTTCAGTTCAGGCGGGGGGACCCCAGAGAGGGGGGCAATTTCCCTAGAGGGCTCACAGGTGAGATGAGACCAGGAAGAGGAGGCGCTAATGCCTGCCTGGGGGCTCCGGAAATTTTGGGAAAAACCCCCCCTTAAACCCCCCCAAAGTGGGGGCCAGAGAAAATGTTAAGGTGGGGGGGGGCCCCCAAACCCAGGGGCCCGTCCCGGGTTTTTCCCCATATGGCAGTTAACCAAGAGCTGCTGTACAAGTGACAAGGTCCGGGGGGGGTTTGTGGAAAGCTGTTGGTACCCCCCCCCCATCGAAGAAGGTCTTGGACCTCGCACAACCTTTCTAGGGGCCCCTTTGGAACAAAAAACCCAAGGAGCGCATCCTCCAACGGTTATTAGGCCAGTCAATCCATGTTGAGGTGTGACAACGGTACTGTGAGTCTTGCCCAGAGTGTCTAGTTAACGCCTCCAATGCCGCATTACCGCAGATCCCTATGTACCGTTACCTATCATAGAGAATTCAACCATTTTGAATAAGGGTGGCCATGGATCTGTTTGGGCAACATAGTACACGTACACAAAACCCGCCGGGCGTTATCAATTATTATTTTGGTGGTGTTAGACTAACGCCACGCATTACCCAGAGGCAGTTCCTTGCGGGAAAATAACCTCGTCCCAAAAGGTGATTGCAAAAAAGAAAAAATACTCTTAAGATGTTTTCCCGTACGGGTCAATACCAACGGAAATCTTACAGGGACCAAGGAACTCCATTTATGTCGAAAGTCATGAAGGAGTTGTGTATAGCTATTTTTGCATCAAGCAATTGGGTCCGTCGGTTATACACCACATGGACTGACGGCCTTGTGAGAGGTTCAAACAAGACACTACAAAATATCGCTTATGAGAGTGGTCAGTAAGGATGGGTAGGACTGGGATGTTCGCTGCCAATAATCTAATGTTTTATGTGCGTGAGGTCCCGACAGTCCGTCAACGGGTTCTCCCCATTTGACGTTGGTCTAATGGTAGACGTCAACGGGGCCTCTTGGATATAGCCAAGTAGAACTCTTGCGGTGCTTGAGTCCACCCCTCCATAGAAGTGTTATTGAGGAGCCATATCTCCCTATGCAGGGACCGAATTGACTGGCCGGGGGTATTGCCCATTGTGAGGGAAACATCTACGCAGGCACAAGAGGCCCCAAGCAGGTCTATAACTCGGTACGCCAAAGTGAGGAACTTCAAACACCGGGGATCGGGTGATTGGTGTGTTGTTGGTGCCCACGAGCTAGAGAATGTAGGTTCCTTGCAAAAATCGCGGTCAATTCTGAAATAATCGAAAAGGTGGGAGAGGTAAACTATTCAGTGTCCCAGCCGTTAGGGCGGTTTTAAAACTGAAACAACTGTAACATGTAAAACCTAATTACAGCCTGGTGAAGGATCCGAAGAGACCCTGGCTGCGGTTAGCGACCCCTAGTAGTGTCGTTCACGAGGTTGTGTGTTGTCAGAATCTCTGTCCATAAGTCCCAGACAACATGAGACATGGGAGGTTTGTACAAGCAATTCTGATATTTTTCCAGAACTACCAGGGACGTACGGATGTCTATCAAAACATGACATTGTAACGATTCCGGGGGGGTGAAAGATTCAGTTGAAACCGTTTACGGATCCCAGAAGCCCGCAGGCGAGCTATATACCGATGAAAAGATTCTCCAGAAAAATGTTGGATCTCGGGGGTTATCTGAGGAGTCAAGAAGCGAGTGGTCAGCCCAGTTGTGCTGATACCAAAACCCGTTGGACTCTATCGCTTTCCTGCAATGGACTTTCGGAAGCTTAACGACGTGTCAAAATTTGACGCCTAACCCTCATGCCAGGTTAGATGAGCTAATTGAGAGCTAGAGGTCATGCTAGGTAGTCATCCACCCTTAGACCTAACTAAGGGCTTACTGGCTGGTTCCCCTTACTGATCGAGCCAAAAGAAAAGACAGCCTTTTGCCACAAACGGACGGCACTATTACAGTATATCTGCTTACCTTTTGGTTTGCATGGGGCTCCGGCAAACCTATCAGCGGATGAATGGATATTTCCTCCACAGGCCCCATCGTCGGTATGCAATCAGGATACCTGGAACGACATCATTATATTTCAGCGAGGGACTGGGACAGCCCCCACCTACCAAAGTTACTAGGCCGGTTTTTGCTTTAATTCACTGAAGAGAAAGAAGCGCGGGCTAACAGCGAATCCTATGAAATGCGCCCTGGGGTTGGAGGATGACCGGGTACTTGGGATTTTGTCATTGGCCAGAGGCATTATAAAACCCCAAATCAACAAGGTTTCAAGCTATTCAGGAATGGCCACAGCCCACAACAAAAAGGCAGAGGAGGGGCCGTTATATGTATTGTGGTTTATACCGGCGATGTATTCAGAACCTTAGACTAGTTATAGCTCGGCACCTCTGACGGATTCTGAACGGCACAGTAAGTCCCGTTATGGTTTTCACTTGGAAATCACGAGCGCCAGACAAGGGAGGAGAAGTTGGGCGTTCCAGGTGTTAAAGTTGCCCTTTTCGTGACAACGCCAGTACTGGTAATTTATCCCAATTTTTACAAAAAGAGTTTATTGTTGCTGAGGATGTGTCTGATGTGGGGGACTGGGGTGCGCAGTTGCTTTCACAGGGACAGACGGAGAGAACATCCGGTTCACTTCATAAGTAGGAAGCTCACCCCCTGCTGAAGGGAAAAACTACACATAGTCGAACGGAGAGTGCTTGGCCCATTAATATGGGCCTCGACGTCCACTTAAATATTACAACTGTTGCGGCCGACACTTTTCCGATTAATCCGGATCACTCTCAGTTTACACTTGGATATGTGTCCAGGCGAAGGAAAAGGAACGCAAGGGTTCACAAGGTGGTTCCCTTAACTTCACAAACAATTCTCAAGTTTACTGTGGATAGCAAGGACGCAGGGAGGTCAATACAAGGTAATGGCTGATGCTCTTTCCCAAACACACTGTATGGTGGCCCAAATGTGTCCGACACCACAGGATCGAAAACAGATTGGGGGAGGGTATAGTGAGAAAGGTGGACAGGCGACGTAGCAGATGGGAAGGTTATTTTTCCACCTAGGGTTCTGTCTTAAGTGGCGTTAGGTGAAGGCCTCTGGACCGATGCGTGTCACCCGAGACGCCTGGGATCTCGAGTGACGGAAGAGCCTACATTGCTAGGTCGTCAGTAACTCTAGGTTATTGACAACCAGTGTTAGTTATAGCGGTTCACATCCCGCTATTTGTCTGGGTCCGGCTTTTCCTGGAGTGGTCAAACAGAAAGCTGGGTGGGTTGCCCATCCCAAGACACCTGGCTCGAGGATGGTATTAGGCTTTAAGCCTGGGCATGCAGGCTTGTGGGTGTCCCCCCATCCCATACTTCCCTGTGGACACCTGCTGTAAGAGGAAACCACGCATGTGAAACGTCTATTGGTGTTGCGGGACAGAGAGGAATTGCCTCTGTACGCTAGAGGCTTCAGCCCGAGCCAGCATTTTCGTTTGTGTTGTTGGCCCTGAAGTTTAGGCTTTGTTTTTTGTTTTCTTCCTGCAAATAAAACCAGGCAGCGCTCATTCCTGGATATGAACCATTAACTTCTGTGTCACTGTCGGTCCTGCTTGAAGCCCTGCTAGCCTACTGTTCGTGATGCTAACCCCCACAAATATACAGTTATATTATATTATATATTTATATATTTGGCAGAGTGACATACGGTGGTCACATGGTGCTCGCCATCTAGGTGGAGTAAACACAGCACGGAGATCTTGCTACGCCAGAGTGCACAAAAATTTCTGGTTTCCGGTGGGGGAAGGCAACCCTTAGCGTCAGTAACTGTTAGGTTAATGAAATTGGTAACTAGTATGGCTGATAGCAGCTTGTGATAGGTTTTGCCACTTTCCGGGACGGTCCACAGTTTTTGGGTGGTGAGGCCGTCCATTGTTTCAGGCAGGTTCGAGTTACTTTTCCAGTTCTAGGTTTTACAGGCCTATAAAAAGCCTGTCTATCCAGGTGATACGGGGGACGTGGTCTGATACCTGGATGGAGATGGAACGAGAGGCTCTAGACAACGGAGGCTGAAGGGAAGGCTAAACGTGTACAGTGGGATACGTGTTTTGTGGGTCTGGTTGCGTAGAGTTCTCCAGCCCTAGTAGGCGGGTCTTTATTTTGTATGTAAGTTAGTGGCTAGGACGGCCTGTGGGATTTTGTTTTGTATTCTGGTTGTATTTTACAGTGCATGTATCTCTAATACAGGCATCTAAGCCATGAATAAGATGCCTGTGTAAATGTGCTCCATCCGTCTTAAACCACAAGCTGCGGATTCCGAAGCTAACAAGTTACCCCCAAGGATGGTCAAATAAAAGATGGCGTTACCCAGGAGAATTGCAGTGTCTACTATTTTTAGATAATATATATATACTAATATATATATATATATATATATATATATATATATATATATATATTATATATTTATGTCTATATATAAATGGATATTTGTTTGTCTATTTTATATCTTTAATCCCATGAGGAAGTTTGTATATTATTCTCTCTTTGACATGAATCACACTTTTTTTTGTTAAGAATGAGATTGGTCTGTATGTTTTATAAAAAAATGGAGAATGTGTCAAAACTTGTTTAATGCCATGAGGATAGGCGCCGTGAGGCATGAAATGGCGTCGGCGTGTTCCCTGAGTGTTTTGGGATCCTATGTTGTTCTGCTACTTTGGATATGAAATAAAAGGACTATGCTTTTAAAGAAGCTGGACACTGACTTTTTCACTGTCATATGATATACAATTGCAGTCCTGCAAGTCCGTGCATCTTTGATTCGGTGAGCCGGTAATTCTGTTATCTATTATTTATTTTGCGCAATGAATGATGCAGAAAAAAGACTACTCAATGCTAAAATTGAATTTTTTGGCTTATCACTTTGCCTCCCTAAAAATTGCATTGGTGATCAAAAGTTGCAGAATCCAAATGATACCATTAAAACAACATATTTCAGCCACACACAACAGCAAGCCCTCCTCCAGCTTGTAATTTGCTTGGTACTATGTAATTGTATGTCGCAGTAAATGGTACCATTAAAAGGTTAGTTCTGGGTTGCAAAAGATAAGCCTCATGTAGCTAAGTAAATTAGATAAAAAAATTTAAAAAATGTATGGGTCTTGAAAGTTGGGACAAAAAAAGTACATGATGTGAACATATTTTCTGATTGTAGATTTTTTTTTTCTGTATATGATTACCTAAGCTGCTTTTCACAGAATTTCAGGAGAGATGCTTTAGACAGCCAGGGTTGTATAGACATAAGAGCCTGTGAACAGGAGCTGACCAATTAATTTCTAGAGAAGAGTTTTCTAGACATGATCTGTTACCTGGACAGGAGGGAGGGGGCAGAGGATGATCGGTGACCATATTCTGTTGTAAAAAGTGGATTCTTTCTAATCTACATCAATTGATGTCACTTTTCAATCCTACATGAGGAGACTCGAAAATTTTATCACAAAAAAAGAAAGTTCAGAATTAAAAATAGGGGACTTAAAGGGGCCTTATGAAAAGAACTGATCCCCCTGCTAATTTTTTCCCCCCTTATAGCCACCATTCTTCTCACTAAATTACCTGTATACATGCAGTTTTTAATCTATATTAGTCGAATAAAACAAAAATGATATATATGAAAACTGTCTAGGAGCAATACTATCTTTATTGCCCATAGCAATCAGAGCTCCTCTTTCATCTTTCCAGAGAACTGAATTGAAATGGGAGCTCTGAATGGTTGCTTTGGGCAATAAAGACTGTCTTGCTTCTAGACAGTTTTCATACATATAATGTTTTTTTATTCGACTAGTAAATATAGATTCAAAACTGCATGTATACAGGTAGTTTAGTGTGAAGAATATCAGTCTATAGAGGTTGAAAGATTAGTCATGCCTTCAATCCTTTTTGTTCCAGCAGGTTGTTTTTAAAAATGTTCGCAAGAATAAAACAATAATGCTCCTAAGGACATTGATCAAAATCCAAACAGTTTTCATAATGCGTTCATTTTTAGATGAGTAGATATGATAAACCATACATTAATACAAGCTCATTGTTTTGCTTGGGATAGTCAGACTTCTTGTGTGACTCATGTGTTGCTTAATAAATGTCACCAAATTTAGAGCTGAGTAGCATTTATATAATGATTCATGTCTTGTTGTCTATTGTTTGTGTAAAGAGAATAGGGTAGCAATAAAACATAAAATTGTAATTATTTTTAGACCGGATTTTTCCATGTAAGTAAAGATGTCTCTTCAATGTGCCATCACTTGTTAATGGGATTTCGACAGCCAGAGTCCTCACCTATAAAAAAGGGGACAACAGTGCTACTGAAAGGGAACCTGTCACACTGAATATATAGCAGGAGCAGCTGAGCAGATTAAAATATAGTTTTAGGGAGAAAGAGTCAGCAGAACTTTTATTCATTTATATACCTGGTTATTCTGGGTTAAGGAGTCCAGTAAGCAGTCTTGTAAGAGATTGACAGCTCTCTCTGTATGCACATTGTTTACCCCAAAAGGTTTTTAAATCATTTATGGGCACTGCCTACAGGACTCCTTATCCCAGAATAAGCAGGTATATAAATGAAAAAAAAAGTTCTACTGCATCTTTCCCCACAGAACAAGATATACTTTGTTAAAGTTTCTTTCTACCCCCTGACGGGAAGTTCGGTCCCTTATCCATGTTTTTGGAAAAAGTTAAAACCTGATTTTTAAATTCATCCATTGGTTTTGGGAATTGACTCATGTAAAAAGCTAAAAACTTTCCAAATAAAGGTTTTGTTAACGAAAAAAAAAATTTGCTTCACTGCTGAAATATTGATCATTTAAAAGGAACACAAAAATTTCGGGTTTTTTGGAAAGGGACAAAAGTTTTTTTTCCCTTGCCCATGGAATGAAACCCCAATCCTAGTTTACGCCTCCCCTGTGCTCACTAATTGTTTGGGTTAATTAGTGGGTTGTTTTAAAAAAACTCACCCCCCCAGACCTTCCCTTGAACTGCAACTTGCCCTCGGGAACAACTTTGCCAAAAACCCACCCTGAAACCCAAAACCCTTAAATTATCAAGAGGCTGAAGACCAAAATTTTATTTGCAGGGGGGCGGGCACCTTTAATGTGCCCTCAGCGTCAATTAAAAAAGAATTAAAAAAAGATTTGAAGAGACTGGAGAGGTTTTTTGAAAACCCCCAAGGCCCGGGCAGCCCCTGCAAGACAATGCTCAGGAGGAACTTTTTTGGGTTCAAAAATCAAAACCCAGCCCCTTTTCCCACTTCAGCCCAGTTCCAACGGCCCCGGTCCCCTCTTATACCTTTTCAACTAAACATTTTGTAGGTTCTGTTCGAAAGGGCCCTCCAGGGTCGAATCAGTCCCCAAAAACCAACAGTTAAAAAAAAAGGGCAAAAAAAAAAACGGGGGGCATTTCCCAAAGGGCCCACGGGCCTGCTAAAGGGAAACCGGATGCTGGAAAAAGTGGCAGAAGGGATTTCTCAGATGAATCTCAGTTGAATTACACCAAAAGGCCGCCGCAAATACTGCGGGCGACCTACTGCACCCCGGAGGGAAATCCAAGAAAACACCCAGAAAACATTAATTTTGGTGGGGAAAGAAGGGCCCGGGGGGTTACATTCTGTATGGAGGTGTCCCAAAACTTTTCCCAAGGGGGAAGGAAATTATAAAATTACCCAAAAAAAAAAATCAAAAGGGTATTAGCTCCCCCTTTTTAAAAATTCCCTATCATAAAAGGGGTAAAATTTTTCAGCAGGATGGTGTTTCCATTCATGCATCCATCTCTTCATAAAGTTCCTAAAGGGCCCAAAGAAAAACAAGGTGTCCGGGAAATGGCCAGCCCAGGTAAACCGACTGAACATCATTGGCATTTTTTGGGGTAGGATAAAAAAAAGAAGCTTGGAAGAAAAAAACCAAAAGGGAATCTTGACGAACCGGGGAAAGGATTTAAGACTGCATTTTTTGCAAATTCCCTAAAGTTTTAAATGAAAAAAAATTTTTAAAAAAATCATTGGCGAAAGGCAGGGATCCCGGGTCCTTAAAAAGCCCTGGAAGTCACAAAAAATTTTAAATAGGGCTTAATAGCACCCAACTTCATTCCCCAAAATGTTATGAAACAAAATTTTTGAAATTTGAATTAAATTATTTGTTTGTTTTTCCCAAATTATTTTCTGTGGGGGGGACAAAACTTTGTCTTTCCAAAACTGACCTTTTGGGGTTCCTTAAATGATCAAGGGAAGAAAAATTTTTTTTTCTTTTAAACGGGTTTTAAAAAGTTTTGGGTTTTTTCCAAAAAAGGGAAACGACAAAAACTTCTGTCGGGGGATTTGTATTTCATAACATGCTACCAGCAAAACAGATAGCTTTCCCATGTACGGGTTTTTCCCTTTAAGGCCGAAAAAAGGGGATCCAAAAGGGAAATGGTGAGGGAGAAAAAAAAACAGTTTTCATCTTAGTGGAATCCAATAAAAATTGTATCTTTATTTCAAACTTGTTTTTTAAAAAATCATAATCCATTGAACGGGAAATTTTAAACTTTGTGGAAGAAGTAAAGAAAAATTTCGCTGATGCTTTTTGGGGTTAAATTTTAAAACCCGCTATCAAAAAAATGGAAACCTGCAAAAATTTTTTTATGCATTACAATACTTAAAAAAAAAATTTGGGGTTTTATTCAAAATTTTTTGGTAAAAAAACTGTTTAACCACCCCCCGACTTTAAAGGGGACCTCAGTACTGATGGCCTACCCCCCTATTTTGTGCAAACCATCGTTGCATTTGGCATAAATTGTTTTTAAAATAATCCCGGGAGGAATGGAGGGCCTCCATTTTTTTTTTTTTTGGAAACCCCCCCCCTCCCCCACAGGTTCGGGATCAGGGCAGTATGCTTATAAAAAGGGAGTTTTTTTCTCTCTGGATTATGGGGGTTTCGGAGGCCCCAAAATGAAAGCCCTAAATTTGGGACTAATAATAATAATAAAAATAATTTTTTATTTATATGGCGGCCAACTTTATTCCGCGGGGCATTTTAAAATTTTAAAAGAGGGAAAAAGCAAAAAGAAAAACCCAAAGAACATTACATTATAAAAAAGCTACTGACAAATGAACACAAGGTGTGGGGGGCCCTGCCCCAAAGGAGTTTAAAAACCTTTTGGGGGTTTATGGGTAAACAAAGGCTACAAGGGGTTTGGTTTTACAAAGGACCACCATGTTAAATAAATAGGGGGGTATTATACAAAAAATGTGGTTTAACCTGGCCATCCCAAACCCATTACATCTATAAACAGATAATCCCTGTGGGGGGGCCAAATTTGCAAGAAGTGACAATTGTACCAAATTTTTGAGGGGTTTGGAAAATTTTGGGGATTTTGATAGGTCTTGTAAAAAGAAGATGAGTTTTCGGGACGCATTTAAAAAATGTAAAGGGTTGTGATTGGGGGCCTGAAAAACTTTGGGGTAAAAATGTTCCAGAGAACGGGGTTGCAATACTTTAAAAACAACCCTTGAGAGGGGCCCTTTGGAGGTTGGGGAAGGGAATGAGGTGTTTTGTCTTAGATCAGTAGAGGGGCTTTTAGGGGAGCGGGGGGGTTTGGTAGACGGGAAAAAGGGGAGGAGATGTTTGGGGGTAAAAGCATGTGGGGGTGCGGGCCTTATGTGTGAGAGTGTTTATTTTATGTTTGTATTCCTTGTATAAAAAGGCCCAACCAGGGGCAGAACTGACACAGGGAGAGGCATTTTTTAAAAGGGGCGGAAAAAAAGCCCAGGGCCTGGCTGGGGGAAATCGGGGAACCAAAATTTGGGAGAGGGGAAATTTTTTACATAGAGGAAAGGGCCCAAAAAGGGGTTAGGGAGTTACAGTGGCAAGACGAGAATGAAAAAAGAGCAACAATGAGGTTTGATTTTTCCACAGGAGAAATGGACAGTTTCGGGAGATTTTTCTTAAAGGGGGGCAAAATGAAAAGAAGCGGGCAAGGGATTTTATAGGGGGTGAAGGTCAGATCAGATTTAAAAATAAACCCCCGGGCAGGGGGGCCTCCCCCCCTTAAGGATTATGGGGGTTCCCCAAACCACGGGAGAGAAAAATTTAAGGGGGTGATTTTCAGTTGGGTAAGGGTTGGAGACTAGAATTTCCCATTTTAGTGGGGTTTTTATTTTTGGAGATAAAAAGGGGGACATAAAGTCAAACACGGACAAAACGCCCACTGGTTTTTTGAAACAGGGCAGGAGTTATGTCGGGGGGGAAGTGTATAGTTATGGGATCAGCGTAAGAGGGGTTATTGGAAAACCCAAAATCGGGCTGAGGTTTGCCCAAAGGGGGGGCTGTGTAAGTGAAAAGGGGAAAGAGGGACCAAGAAGGGACCCCTGGGGAACCCCCGACAGCAAGGGGGGAAAGAGAGGGGGTTTCAAAACCGAAAAATGAGACACTGAAGGGGGGCTCGGGGGTGGGAAAGGGAAAACCCAAGAGAGAGCTTTTGGCCCTGGATCCCGTTTGGGCGCGGACATGTTGAGGATGGGGTTGTGTAACCCAGGGGCCCAAATGTTTGCAGAGAGATCCAGAAGAAGCAGCAATGATTTTTTTAAACCTTGATATTTTTTCGTCAGGAGATCATTTGAAACTTTAAAAAGAGCATTTTGGGTGGAGTGTGGGGTGCGGAAACCCGGATTGAGGGGGGTCTGAAAAAGGGGTTAGCAAGGATAGCGGATAAAGGCAGAGTAGCCCAAGCGTTCCGGGAGTTTGGAGATAAAAGGGCGGGTTTAGGGGAACTGGTCTATTTTGGCCCGGCGCAGGGGGGGTTTCCAGGGGGGGGCTTTTTAAGTAAGGGATTTTAACAATGTTTAAAGGAAGAGGGGAAGACCCCAGTGGGGGGAAAAGAGGTTTACAGATTGTAGTGAGGTGAAGGGGGAACAGCTGGAGAAATGGACTGGCCAAGGTGGAAAAAAGGGGGTCACTAGAGCAAGTGGGGGCGGCAACAAAAAAGGCCGGGACCCATTCTTTCAAAATGGGGGGTTCAAAACTGGAGCAGATTAGAGTATGGGGGGGAGGGACAGGGGGTTTGGGGAAAAATTTGGGGTTTGGGAAAATTGATTTTTTTCCCGGTTTGCTGTCAATTTTTTTTTTGAAGTTTTTTGGCCAGGTCTTCAGCCCCAGGGGCAGTAAACCGGGGCCCTGAGTTTTGGGGCCGGGGGGGAAGGGGGGATTGGAATGTAAAAGATGTTTTGGGTTGTTGTGTAGTGTTGAGAAAGGGGAGGGGAAATATTTTTGTTTGGCCATAAAAGGGCAGTGTGGTAGGTCCTGAGCTTTTAAATTTGTAGTGGAAAAAATTTCTGCGGGTACCTTTGACTTTCTCCACGATCTCAGCGCACCTGGAACAGCCCCTGAAAGTTTGGCGAGTCTGGGGTTTTTGCCAAGGTGGGGGCGCTTTTTCTGGTGGTGCGGGGGGGTTGGCCCCCAAAGGAAAATTGTCCGGGGTGGTTGTGAGAGTTTCATTGTAACGTTTGACAGCCAGGTCAGGAGAGGGGGGAAATTTGGGGGGGCAGGGGAGGACGAAATGGTGTCTTTTGAGCCCCTTGGGGTTTGATGGGGGCGGAGATTTGGGAAAGGGGGGGCGCCCGGGTTTTGGTGTGTCAGAAAAGGGCTAAAATTGTTATAGTAAAAAGATAAGTTTAAATTAAACCGAGATTTCCCAAGGAGAGTTGGAAAATTTAAAAAATTGAGCAGATTTAGGGCACAGAAACCAGATCAAAATTTCCCCAATCCTTGTGAGTTGGAGATTTAAAGGAAAAACTGGAGAGGCCCAAGAGAAAGGGGTTTTGTGAAAAAAACCTGAGAGGGGGAAGGGGACATGGGGTTTGTCAATGGGGATGTTAAATCCCCCATGATGGGTGGGTTTTTTCATTCGAGAGGAAAAGGAAACCAGGCAGCAAAATGATCCAAAACTGGGGGGGTCCCCCGGGGGGTTTCTTTAGACAACGGGCGACTCTAAAGGAAAAGGGGCCGAAAGAGCCCTGGGGGTTTGTGGCCCTCAAAGGAGGGGGAAAGTGAGTGAGAGTACGGGGGAAGGGCCCGGGGTAGGGGGCAATGTGGAGGAGAAGAAATTGCCAATTTCCTCCCCCCGCCTGCAGGTCTGGGGGTGGGGAAAGGTAGGCCGCCGAAAGGTGGGGGAAAGGAAAGGGGATGCGGTGTCTGTTTTGCGGGTAGCCAAGTTTCTGGAGAGCAAAGGAGTTTAAAAAGGGGGGTTAAAAAAAACGGGCCCTTGGGACAGCATGATTTTAAATTACAGACGGATCGGGCGTTCCACAAAGCACTTTTTAAATGGAGAGGAAAAACTTAAAAACAAATTTTAAGGGCGGGTTGGGGCGGGTTTTCCCTGGGGGAAAAAAGGGAGTTGGGAATGGGGCAGAAAAGGAAGGGGGGCCCGGGCTTGGGAATTTCCCCTTTCAGCAAGAAGCAAAAGGGAAAGAAAAGTGTTTTAGATGGGTTCACTGATGAATAGGGCGTTGTTTGTGCAGCCCCCCTAAAAAGGGAGGGTTTGGGGGGGTGGGTAAATTAAGAAAATAAATGCATGAGATCCCTTGCATGGTAGGGGGAAGGAGAGGGGAGCTAATTGGATAGAGTTTTTTGGGAGGCATGACGGGGGCGGGAGGAAATGAGGAAGAGGGCACAAGAAAAGGAATGCAAAGTAAGCATGATGTAAAAGCTGTAGGTAAAAAAGCCTGTTTATTACAAAGATAGGGTTTCTCCCCCCTTTCTCCCCACTTCGGCCCATAATTTGGTCAAAATTCTAGTCACTTCAAAAAGGGCTGCCCACAATCAATGCGGGCCCGGACCAAAAGGTCTTGTAGACCCAAAAGCTCCAAGTTTAGGGGTCTTTTGATTAATCCCCACTTTCAGGTGACAGGAAGGGGGTGGGGTTATAAAGAAAATTGGCAAAAAGGGAAGTTTTTCAAAAGGTAATTGGGTATGGGCTTCTTAAACAAGGAAAAATCCAAAATATTTGAGACGGGGTTTGGGACTTAAAAGGCAAAAAAAACCAAACACACAAAAATAGGAAAATGACAAAAACAGTTTTTTAGGGAAGAATTGAGGGTTTGTTTTGTATTTCCGCAGAAGACGAAACCCAAAAAAAAACAATATAATAAAAACAGAAAATTGCGGGGGGGGTTTGCTGATGGTGTAGTTCACACGTACCATTCCAATATACAATATAATCAAACAAATATTGCAGGGGGGGTTGGCTGATGGTTGTAGTTAAAACCGTACCATTCAAATATACAATATAATCAAAAAATTTTGGGGCGGGGGGTTGCTGATGGATGTAAAAAAACACTTACCTTTCCCAAATATAAAATATAATCACACAGATATTGAGAGGGGGTTGCTAAAGGGATTATTTTCCACGTCCCCAAAAAAAATAAACAATATAATCACACAATATTCAGAGGGGTTGCTGAGGATGTAGTTCACACTTTACCATTCAAATATAAAATAATCACACAGATATTGCAGGAGGGGTTGCTGATGGATTTTAGTTCCCCACTTCCCCGGGGTGAAGAAAGGACAAAAAAAATCAGGGGGAGTAGAATAATATTGGTATCACTTCGCCCAAAATTCATAGTCACTTAAAAAAATGCTGTCACTTAATAAATGTTTTCCCCGGCCCAAAAATAGACTCAAATGAGAGGAAAAAATAAAAGGAAAAGGACCACCTTTACTGAGGCCCGTTGAAAGTCGGGGGGGTTGGATAAACTGTTTGTTTCCAAAAAACATGTGAAAAAGGGAAAACCCCTTTAAAGTTTTTTTCATGTTTTGTAAATAGCATAAATGTTTTTTTGGGCGGTTTCCTTTTTTTTTGATACTTTTTTTGCGGGTGGTTTGCTGCTGGAATTTTTAGTTGTGTAAAGGTACCCCCAAGGCCATGCCAGTGACACTTGTGTTAAAATTGTGTTTTTCAGGAAAAAATTTTTTGGTGCAAAACCAAAATTTGATTTGGCTTATTTTTCCTTTTAATTAAAAAAGGGGAAAAGGAAGGATCCCTCCATTTTGTTTTTTTTTGCACCCCGCCCCCTCCCACAGGTTCCCTGGATAAAGGCAGAATGCTTATAAGGGTGGCTTTTTTCTCTCGGGATTATGGGGGTCGGAGGACCCAAAAGGGAGAACTCTAAATTGGACTAAAATGAGAGGAAAAAAATAGATTTAGGACACCTTTTCTGAGGCCCCGTTGAAATCGAGGGGGTTTAAAACAGTTTTGATCAAAACATATGAACTAAGAACCTCAAAGTTTTTTTCATGTATTGTACAAATCTTTATCATAGCATGAATAAAGGGCAATCTATAAACAGCTTTATACCCCTCCTCCAAAGCACAAGTGGACGGGAAAAACCCCAACAAAAAGGGGCGTTACAAACATTTAAAAGGGATTTGTTTTGAAAAGTGGGGGGCGGGCTTCAACTTTTTATTTTTTCCATTAAATTTTAATTGTACTTTAAAGTAAAATGTATGTGCTGTAAGTGTTTTCACCCCTTTTTTCTAAATTGGGGCCTTTGGGCGAGACACATTTGTGTCCCCAAAAACTGGGGAGCTTTAGAGTGTAAAAAAATCCAAAAATTTGTCTCAGCGTCACCACAATAAATTGGTATTTTTTGGGGTATGACATTTTTGGGCCCCCACTTTTTGGGTATGGGACATTCATAAATGTGGAGCTTAAAAAACGAATCAGGGAAAAACATCCCCCCCATAAAATTGGTGCATACAAAAGTGTCGGATCTGTTCACAGGATTGGAAAATTTTTTTGGCATAGGAAAATTCTTTTACATCTGGGGACAGGGCTGTCCCTTTTTTTTGAGTAAAAACCACACCAAAAAAACTGAAAACCCCCACGTTCAGGGCATGTCCCCTAGTGTAAAAACCCCCCTATGACTTAAGTGTTTGTCTTGCTCCCAAAAAAGGGCTTTGACAGTTTTTTTTGCAATAGGGATACTCAAGGAAACAACTCTGCTCACAAGGGGCCCCTTTTAAAGGCCCAAGTTCAAAAAATGGGGCTGGCTCGACGTGGCCCAAAAACTTATTACAATAGCTTTAGGCGGAATTCTATTTGGGGTTTTTTGTTTTAAAATGAAGATTTTGACCCAAAGCTAGGGCTCAATTTTACTGTCTCTGGGGCTCTACAAAACAAAAGCTCTTAACTTTAAATGTCCCCTGGGCCTTTTTAAACTAAAACCTTCATTCTGCTCTCCCCTTTTTCCCCAAAATTTTAAAAGCACCCCAAAAACTTCTGCCTTTTAAATTTTCCTAGTACACTCCCCAAAGGGAAAGGGGCACATTAAAAAAGAAAATCCCCGAGGGTACGCTATTTTCAGGGGCTCAATAAACAGTCCTCAATAGCCTTGCAGCTTTCAACTCTGAGGGAAAACAAAAGGGCAATATGCGGGGCAAGGGAATGGCCCACCAACATCATACTTGAAGAAATTTTTAAAATAAAAATTTTAGGGAGATTGAGCCCCCCTAAAAACACCACAACCCCACCACACCCCACACACAAAGCAGCGACGCTCGCCCGCCCCACACCACTGGATCGCTAGACCCAAACCGGGAAAAACACCCTTTTTTGGTTTTGGGGTTTACCTAAGAAAACCCCTTTGAATCCCCATTTGGGCTGGGGGCCCTCCGGGAAAAAAAATCAAAAGGGATTGTCAAGTATGAAATACAGGCCTGATAATAACACTCCCCCCCTGGGCAAATTACAGCGGGCAGGGCCCGAGAAAGGGGGCTTGGGTAAACGAGGGGCACCACCCCGGGATGGGGGGGACCCCATTACCCCGGGCCTTAAATCAGATTGGGGGGAAATAAGGAAGAGGACCCCTTTTTGGCACTGTTTCTCTGTGCTCCACGTGCAGAGAGAGCGGCAGTAAAAAGGGGGACCGTGGGGAAAAAAAGGGATCCCTTCCCCCTAGGGTTTCCCCCCAAGTTCAAGTTTTGCCATTTCTGAGGCCCGGGCTGGGGCAATTGAAGGAAAAACGGGCGGGCTCCCAGGAGCAAGTAACATTCAAAAACAGGGTCGCTGGAACAGGGCCTGGGGGGAAAATTTTTTTCCCAGGCATCCAGGCCCTGCTAGGAAAACAGGCCTCGCTAAGTGGTGGAGTTGGGGCCCTTTATTTCTTTCCTTTGACTTCCCCCCCTTTCCCCCTAGGGAAACCCGGGTTGCCCCGGGCGGTCCGGGCCACGGACCCGGTTCGAAACCAGCTTTCCCGCCATAACGGGTCCCCCAGCTTTTGGAAACGGGGGGGGGCCGGGGGCCCGCAGGGCCGGGCCGGGGGCCGAACCCTTCCACCCTCTCCCCCTGGCCTGCTCCCCCTTGGTCCCCCGCCCCGGGCCAAAGCCGGAATGCGCATGGCGGCCCCCTGGCCGGCCCCCGTCCGCGCTCGTCCTTGTGTTTTTGGGGGACAGTGGCCGGTTTTTGGTAATTCCCCGGGGCGTTTTTCCCTATAAAAGGGGTTTTTGAAACCCACTCACTTCCCTCCCGGGATTACTTTTTCCCCCCGACCCATAAGAAACTTTCCTTAAAGTGTATTCCTTGTTTTAAAAAAACCCTTTTGTATTTAAACCTCCTCGCCCCTTTTTCCCCCAACTCCGAACCTTCCCCGCCTTTCCCCTGACCTTCTGCCTGTCCTGACCACAACCATTGCCCCCCCTCCCCTGACCTTCTCCCTGCCCCCCAAATACGTTTTCTCAAAAACAAACGTTTCCCTTTTCCAACCTGCCCCTGGGGCCGCCCCCCGCAAGCAGGTCACGTCGGGGGGGAACGACCGGGTAGCCTCACGCCGCAGAAAGCCCATCCCCTTTGCGGGGGGGGCCCTCTGGGGGAAAAACCGGGGGGGAAACCTTAGTTTCCGGGTTTGGAGTGGTTTCCTACCCCATTTTGGGGGGGGGTTTCCAGCGGACCCACTCCCCCCCCCCCGTAACAGTTAGATCCCCCATGGATCCCCCAAAAGGGTGCCCCTGCCAAGCATCGCGGATTTAAACGATTTGGGTTTGGGGCCCAGCAATCGAGAAAAATCGCCAAACAGGCACACATTTTGGACCAGCTCCCGCCTTTGATGCCCCGCGAAAAGCACCCCCAGCAACAGTCTCCCCCTTTGGCCGGCCCACCCGGGTGACTCCTTTTTACTTTCGGCCTTTCCCTTGGTACCGTGGGCCCCAAGTTTCCCGGTTTCCCTTTATCCATCAGTTTTTCCCGGGTTTCCCAAGTTTCTGCCGGGGTTTTCATTACCCAGTGCCCCGAGGGGCACATAAAAACTGATGGCGGATAAAGTTTCCCCGGAGAGGTCTAAAGGGCCTTTCGTGGTGGGGCCTACTACCCGGGAAAGCCCTGGCTTGGGGGGACTCCCCCCCTTGGACAGGAATGATCCTTGACTCCCGGTTTTACGGGAAAATTCCCCCCAAAAATTTTCCCCCACCGTCTTCGAGGAGCCGGCGCGTGCTTCCTCTGCTGGGGATCCGCCCTCTTGAACCTTCTTTCAGGGCAAACCCCCTCGGTGGGTGACTTATGGGGGTACAGTTCCGTACCCGGCCCTTCGGGGGTTTCACGTGGAATGATGCCGCCCTCTTTTGGCCATTTTAAAAAAAGGGGGGCCTTTTCCACCCCGGGAAAAAGGAGGGTTTTGGGCAGCAAGAGACCTCCCGCCCTCCCGAGTGAACTAATCCTGCTGCAACTCAGATTGAAAAAAAGGTTTGCGAAGGGCAGGAAGAGCTGCGGCAGGAAAGAGACTCTGCACGCCCCCGTCGGGGGTTTTTCCCCGGGCCCCCGGGTATTCCAGCATCCTAAATTGCTGCCCCCCCTAAAGGCCTCTGGGGTTGGAAACCCCATGCAAAGTGGACCGGGCCCATTTTCGGGGGGCGGAGCAAAAACCGTCCCAAAACCGAGAAGCTAGCCTCTCCCTTTGGGGGCCCAAACCCGGCCCATTTCCGCGGGAAGCTGCCGCTACGTCCCCAGTGTCCGGGAAAAAGCTCCACCTGGGAGCCTAGGAGAGGGGGGGGTCCTAGGTGCAGTTTCCCCCCTCTCCACTCTGTGATGCCAGGGGGAGGTGGCCACGGGATGCGGGTCCGTCTTTCCCGGGAGTTCGGGTTTTTCCTGGACCCCCGGCTTTTCCCCGGGAACTTTCTTCCCTTCCCCTCTTTTTGGCCCCCCTAGGGTTGGGTTTTCCCCATACCTTTGTTGCCCCTTTGGAAAAAGGCCCTTTGCTTATTTTTTCCCGGTTTCAGGGGGGAGCCCCTCAGTGACCCCACCCCAGTACGAAACCCCCGGGGCAGTGACACTCCTTTTGGGGCGCCATAAGGAGAAGATGGGGTTTTCCCGTTTTTTCCCGTGTTTCCCTTGGGCATCCTCTTGGGGTTTCCCCTTTGGCTGCAACGTCACCCCCTAACCTCGTTTTGGAAGAAAGGAAAAGGGTCCTCGTTGGGGGCAAAAGGGCCGGAACCATTGCTTGGAGGTACCAAGGGCCCGGGGGCCCTACCCCCTTTTTCCGCCTCCCCCTTGTCAAGGCCTTTTCCCAAAAGGCCCTGCCGGCCGAGTCCCAAAGGGATTTTGGGGAGGGAAATTCTCCAGAAAGAGGCCGTTTTCGTGCCACCCAAAATCGGTCTTATGACTGTCCATTGACCTCCTCCCGGGAAACCCCAGTCCCCCCCGGGGGGGGTTTTTCCCCCCTTTCCCGGGTTGCCAAAAGACAAGGTCATTTCGGCCTACATTCGGAAAAAAACCCGGGGCGGGAAAGGATTCATTGAAAGTCCCCTCCCCACCCCGGACCGGGTTTTTCTTCTTTGGGCAGAAAAAGGGGATGGTTTCCCTCCATTTTGTATGGGAAACAGCGGTCAAAAAATAAGATCCCCGTAAAGAACCAAAATCCCCCTTCCCCCCACTGACTCAGACTTTTTGGGAACCGTCCCCAAGGGGGGGCTAAAGGGGTTCTCCAAGTTGGATTTGGGAGGGGGCCTATAACCTCGTCAGAATAGGGAGGGGGACATTTGGAAGACGGCGTTCAATACCCAGTGGAAAATTTTGAGTACCTCTTTTGGCCCCTTTTGGGGTCTGTAATGTCCAGGGGTGTTCCAAGAAACTCGTCAACATGTTTTCCCGGGGATCTCTTGTACACCAAAAATCATAGTTGAAAACCTAGTTTGACACCCTTTGTTTTTTCTTTTCTAACTTAACTCACCGGGGCCCAAGTACCCCGGTTTCTGCAACTTTCTGCGCAGAAACCCCGGACTGTACGCCAAAGGGCTGGAAAAAAATGTTTTTTCCCCTCGGACCGGGCATACCTTTCCTCGGCTACATAGTCTCGGCAAAGGGACCTAAAGAGGGACCCGGCAAAACTCTCTGCGGTGCTCAATGGCCCGGGTCCTGTGGGGTTTCTTCGGGGCGATACAGCGCTTCGGGGGCAACGCAAATTATTACCCGGCAATTTATTTCCCACTTCTCCCCCCCCTTGGGGGCTCCTATCTTTGGCCCTTACTGGGAAAAATGCAAACACGAGATGTTTGGCCCCCCGGTCCCTGAGAAGGCGTTTGTGGACCCAAAGACGGCCTTCCCCCACTGCTAATGTCTTGGGCCGGCCTGACTCCGAGAGGGCCTTCTCTTTGGTGGTGGATGCCCCCCTTCCGTGGGGGCAGGGCGGTCCTCACACAGAGAAGTTCCAAAGGCAAGATTGCACATTTTGGGGTTTTCTCTAAAAAACCTTTTTTTTCCCCGGGTGAGGGGGGGGAACTATTTCCCCTTTGGGGACCGGGAAAACCCTTTGGGAAAAAGTTAGCCCTTTAGAGGGGGTGGCGGGGCATCTGCTGGGGGGGTCTCTCACCCAATCGACATCTTTAAGACCACAAAAATTTTGGGGTTTTCTTCAAACGGGGGGCCAAATCTTAAAAACCCCCGCCAAAACCCGGTGGTCTCTTTTTTTTTTCCCCGGGGTTTTATTTTCGTTTTACATTTCCCCCGGGCCCGCCCGAGAAAAAACTCCAAAAGGGTGATGGGGACTCTCCCCGTGCCTTGGGTTTGGTCGGTGAAGAACCCGTGTCAAAACACATAAATTTTTTCCCCCCAAAGGTTGGTTCACTGGCTCCCGGGAGGTCTCCAAAACATTTTCCCACAGGCAAGACTTACTGCCGCCCGGCACTCAGGAAAAAGGGTTTGGAGTGGGGGCCCTTCTCCTTTGTGGGCTGGCCTCCCGGGGCTCGGAAAATTTTTATGCTTGATCCCGAAAAGGCACTACTGGTGGGGCCCACTCTAGGGGAAGGATGTCAAGGGGCTTCTCCTCGCCTGTGTCACTTGTGCTCGGGGAAAAAGTCCCAAGGGCCCCAGGCCCCAGGGCTCTTGCCCCTCCGCTGCCCGTGGAACCCGGGGGAAACCCCCCTTTGGGGGCACAAACGATGGGACTTCCACAGACCTACCCGTCTCCTCTGGGGAAAATTTAGTCATCGGGTCGTTTACGGACCCGGTTCTCAAAAAAATTTCCCCCTTTGTGCCTTTAACCCTGGGTTTTCCCCTTTTTGGCCCCCCAATTGGTAATCTTTTTTTTCCCCCCGGCATTCCCTTTGGGTTCATGGACTACCCCCTCACATTGTCTTTCCCACCGCGGTGTTCATTTTTTTCCCCATTTGGGGTTTTTTATGGGTTTCCCCTCTGCAATCAAGTTGGACTTTTTTATTTTGGGATACCACCCTCAGTCCAATGGGGAGGTGGAGGGAGGGAACCCGGGTTCTGGGAGAATACCTGCTTTTAATTTGTGGGCTGGACTCAGGCAATGGGCCGGCTGCTCCCGGGGGTCCCAATTTTCGTATAACCTCGGGACTCAAGCTTGGGCCCGGGGTTCTCCCCCTTCTTTGTAGTTATGGCCGGGCCCCCCGCAAACCCCCCCCCCCCCCCTCTGTCTCCTGATCGGGTGTGCCCGCTGTCAACCCACCCGGGTTTGAGATATCAAGGCCACTGGGAGGAGACGCGATGTTTTCTTACTTCGGCCTCTTTGGCCAGGTTATGAATCTCAGCAACAAAAAGGAGAAAAGGGCCCGCCCTGACGTTTCTCCCCGGGGACCAAGTTTGGGTCTCCCCAAAATATGTGCGGCCCGAAAAGGGCCCCCTTTCCCAAAAATTGGGGCCCCCCCCTTCCTTTGGACCCCCTTTAATGTTTTTTCGGGGAGTTGAACCCCGGGGACCCTACAAGGGTTTTTCTGCCTCCCTCTTCCCATCCACAACGCATTTCATGTATCCCTCCCTTTAAACCCCCCTGGGGTTTTGAACCGGTTCTCTCGGGAAAAAAGTGAACCCTTCCCCAGTAGCCCGGGAAACCACCGACATCTTGAGGTTTAAAGGGCATTTTAGGGTATGTAAAAAGGGCAGGGGGGAGCATTTCTTCCCCGTGGATTGGAGGGGGTTTTTGGACCCGGGAGAGATCCTGGGAGCCCAATCTAACATCCTGAATCGGGATCTCATCCTCAATTTTCCCGCAGCCTAAAAAAAGGGGGGGGGGCCTAAGGTGGGGGGGGGTTTTCTGTAAGGGTTTGGGGCCCCGGTCCCCGGGGCCCCGGACCCGGTCGGGACCCCCGCTTCCCCCCTAACGGGTCCCCCGTGGAGGGGGGGGGGGCGCCGCGGGGCGCACGGGGCCCCGGCCCCGGCCGCCACCCCTTCCATTCCCCTTCCAAACCCGGCCTCGCTCCCCCTTCCCGTCCCCTCCCCTTGGGGGGGGGGGGGGGGGGGGGGGCCGGAATTCGCATGTGGGCCTCCTGGCCCTGCGAAAAGGGTCGTTCCCCCGTTTTAATTTAAAGGGACAGTCGCCGGTAATTGGGTAAACCGGGGGGCTTTTTCCAAATAAGTGTTGCAAACCCAGTATTCCCGTGATTTTACATTGCCCCGAGCCAAAAAGAAAGCTTTTCCCTTAAAATGTATTCCTGCTTTACCGTTACCTGGAAACCCCTCGCTTTCCCCCGGAAATCCGAAAACCCCTGGCCCCCTGCCCTGACCTTCCCGCCTGTCCCCCGACCCGAAACCCTTGCCGCCCCCGCCCTGACCTTTGCCTGCCCACGACTACGATTCTCGGACTACGATTCTGTAAACACTGCACCTTTGGGGCCCCCACCCAAGCAAAAGGGCCTTTGGGCAGGCTCTGGTGAAAAACCGGGGGCTACTTAGTTTTGTTCCCCGGGGTGGCTTAAATACCACGCTTGCGGTGGTCCGGCGGGGTCCAAAATAAACCCCCGCCGTCACCCCTAAAATTCTTCCAGTGCACCCGTTTGGGTTTCCCCCCCTCCCATGGTCCAGCCAGTGGGGAGGGGGCAGTCACCAGGGAGCCTTTAGGATCAGCCCCAAGGACTTGGGAGGTGGTTCTCCAGAGGGCGGAACCGGAGGTAAACCCCCCAAAAAGCAGGCAGTTTGGCCTTGGGGCCCCGGCATGGAACAGGGGGAAAAAAAGGGAGTTTAAATTTAAAAGCACATGGCACCCACAATAAAGGAGTAAGAAAATTAGATCCCACTGCCAACCTCAATTATGCACAAAAAAGGGAAACCAAAAAGGGAGAGAGGGCCTGGGGCCATTCCATCTCGGAAGCATAAATCGGCCCCTCTTTCTGGGCAAATTGAGGGTGCCAGGGGGTTCACACTTGGGTTTTCACTCCGCTTTTTATTGCGAACACCCCACTTACCCCCCCAAAAGTCCAGACCCCCCCAAAAAATTTTTCACTGGGCCCTCCCCTTTTACTTTTTAAAAAAAAACTATATTTCCTTTAAAAAAAGGGAAACTACAAATCATCACAAAGCACTACAGTTTATTTAAAATCTTTGGGGGATTTTTTGGGGGTTTTTTAGCGAAACAAAGGGAAAAAAATAAAGTTTTAAGCTTAATAAAGGGTTTCTTAATAAAGGGATACCGAAAAAATTGGGGGCAAAAAGTAAATAAAAAGGGGGGATAAAATAAAGAAAAAAAAACCTTTTTTCCAAATTTTATCTAATAATTTTTAGCAACCCCCTGCAAAAAATCTGTTTCATTATACTGCTTTGTTTTAATGGTATGTGTATGTGGGGATTTCAAAAACCCCCTCTGTCTTCCCCCACTTTTCCCTGTGTTTATTTTTGAACCATTTTATCCCAGATATTTCCCCCGAAGTTTTTCCCCTGTGAATGGGCCCTTTGAAAATCCACCCCCTTTTTCAACACCTTTGGGGTTCCCCTGACGATACCCAAAAAATTGGGAAAAAAACACAGTATAACTTTGAGAGCTGAGGTCCAAATTTTGGGCCATCTCAAATTTTCCAATCAACGTGCTATTTTTTGGAAATTTCCTTTTATTTTAAAGTGATAATTTGGGAAAAGATTTAAGAAATAGGACAGAAGTGGGCCAGGAGGATCGCATTTTTTGTGAGTATCTGGTCTTTTTAAAATGCACCTTTTCCCCATTTCTTTTCCCATTGCAATCTTAAACCCTTTCAGCCATCTGCCTCTTATCCTACCACCCAGTAGGTGGTAAGATAAAATGCTATCCACATCAGCTCCTATGTCCTTCCCTCACCTATGTATACATCCCACACACTATTTTCCCTTTTTAACTACCCCAAAACATCTGCTTACATAGTGCCGCAGAATCACCGCTCATATACTTCACAGAACCATCTTCTGTCTCTTTTCATTCTTCTGCTTCTTGCTGCAGAGGACATATCTCCTAACCCCGGCTCATCCCACCTCCACTTCTACCTCCCATAGAAACCCTGCTAACCTGCTTGCTTTTCATTGTACATTTTTTTCTGCCCCTTTTAAATGTGCTCTGTGGAACGCCCGATCTGTTGGCAACAAACTCACTGCTGTTCATGACCTGTTCCTTTCTAACTCCCTCAACCTCCTAGCTCTCACAGAAACGTGGCTCAAGAAATCAGACGCGGGTTCCCTTGCTGCTCACACCTATGGCGGCTTACACTTCACCCACACCTCCAGACCTGAAAACAGGCCGGGTGGAGGAGTTGGCATACTTTTTTCTCCACACTGCACGTACCAGGTCAGTCCTCCCGCACTCTCCCTCACGTTCCCCTCCTTTGAGGTCCATACCGTCAGACTCTTTCGGCCATTTTCTCTCAGAGTCGCGGTTGTGTACAGACCCCTGGCTCACCCTGCCAGTTTCTGGATCATTTTACTGCCTGGCTCCCTTATTTCCTCTCTTCTGAAATGCCTACTCTCATCATGGGTGATTTCAACATCCCCATTGATAACCCCATGTCTCCTTCCGCCTCTCAGTTCCTTTCATTAACCTCTTCTCTTGGCCTCTCGCAGTTTACTGACTCTCCCACGCACAAGGATGGGAACTCTCTTGATCTGGTTTTCTGTCATCTTTCATCAATTTCTAACCTCACTAATTCTCTTTATGCTCTCTCTGATCATAACCTTATCTCCTTCACTATCACTCATTCTCAGCCTTCTCTGGACACACCTGCCCATCACCCATCCAGGAACATCTGCTCCATCAACACTCAGGAACTCATAGACACCATAGAGTCCTCACTGCCCCCAATCTCTTCCCTCTCCTGCCCTGAGCTGGCTGTCATACATTACAATGAAACTCTCTCAACCACCCTGGACATATTGGCACCACTCACACACCGTACCACCAGAGTCAGACGACGGCAGTCTTGGCACATACCTCAGACTCGTGTTCTGCAGCAATGCCCCAGGTGTGCTGAGCATCTGTGTAGAAAGTCAACTCTACCTGCAGACTTTCTCCACTATAAATTCATGCTCAGGACTTACCACTCTTCCCTGCATTGTGCCAAACAACATTACACAACAACCCAAAATGCCTGTTTGATACTTTCCACTCCCTCCTCAGGCCTAAAGCTCAGGTCCCGGTCACTGACCTCTGTGCTGAAGACCTGGCCACTCACTTCAAATACAAAATCGGCAGTATCCAGCAAAACATTGTATCTCAATCCTCAAGTAATACCCATCCTGTCTCTCCCCGCATGTCCTCTAGCCTGCTCTCAGCCCTTGACCCAACAACAGAGGAAGAAGTATCCAGGCTTCTCTTGTCTGCTCATCCCACCACCTGCTCTAGCGACCCTATTTCTACTCACCTTGTCCAGTCCATTTCTCCAGCTGTCCTCTCTCACCTAACTGCAATCTTCAACCTGTCTCTCTCCAGTGGGATCTTTCCATCTTCATTTAAACAAGCTGCTATAAAAAAGCCCACTCTGGACCCGTCTGATGCTGCCAACTACCAACTGGTCTCTAACCTTCCCTTCATCTCTAAACTCCTGGAACGCTTGGTCTACTCTCACATAGTCCGTTTCTCACTGTTCAAACAACTCAAACTGTCATTGTGGCTCTTATTCTTTCTCGTCTTGACTACTGCAACTTGTTGCTTATTGGTCTCCCACTCTGCAAACTCTCCCCTCTCCAATCTGTCCTGAATGCAGCAGCCAGGCTCATCTTTCCTTCCAGCCGCTATATTGATGCCTCTACCCTGTGTCAGTCACTGCACTGGTTGCCGATTCAGTACAGGATACAATATAAACTCATCACTCTCACCCATAAAGCTCTCCCCAGCACTGCAACCCCTACATCTCCACCCTCATCTCTGTCTACCACCCTACCCGCTCTATCCGTTCTACTGCGGACTTCAAACTACAGACCACAATCATCTGAACCTCCCATGCCCGTCTCCAAGATTTCACAAGTGCTGCACCAATTCTCTGGAACATCCTACCTCGTACCATCAGGCACAATCCTAGACTTCATAGTTTTAAGAGTGCCCTGAAAATATATCTCATTAGGCAGGCCTACCAAGATCCTTCTATCACACACACTTCTTTCACTCCCTACGCTAGGGCACTCACGGGCATTTATCTGTATATAGATGTACTGTCGTGGTGGCAGGTTCACCGAATTTTTATGTAAACCACCCCATATTTATGAAACATGGCTGGACCATTGTAAACTTAGCACTTTTCACCCTTTGTCTCCCCCAGGCACCTTCATAGATTGTAAGCTCTTGCGAGCAGGGCCCTAATACCTTGTGTCTCATCTGTAAGTAGCTTTTATTGTGTAATGTCTGTTTTTTGTCTGTGCTTATTCCCTCTACATTGTAAAATGCTGCGGAATTTGTTGGTGCTATATAAAGAATGATTATTATTATTATTATTATTAATAATAATCTGTGCTGAGGAGTGCAGCTGAAGAGAATCAGACAGATCTACGTTGGTGTTAATTTCTGAAACTAACAATGGTGTTTGACAACCCACGGTCTTGGAAAATCAACCCTTTCCCCAGCTTCTCCTCCTGCTTGGGTCACAGAAGGGCTGGCTAATTACATGTAGGGGACACTAAGAAAGTCATAATTCCATCTTCTGACATAACTCCTTATAGGAGTCTCCTAGCCAGATATCATGACTGCCAAGTTCCCCAGTATACATTTAACAACCCAGGCATACCAAATATAAATATGACAGATTCATAGTTTGGGCCGATTTCCGTTTCTGCGGTTCTTTAAAGCCTAAAATTCTTGCGTATGAGACAGGAGGTGTGTCCAGGTTTCGGGGCTATAACCTCATAAGTGAGTTATGGGAAGCTTGGATTATGGCTTTGATTGTTATTGTTTGATGTATAATTCTTTTCTTTGTCCACTCACATGTGCTCAGCTATCCCATGTGCTCAGAGTTCCTGGTGACACATATTGTGGCTTATGTGTATCCCTCTTCCACCTTTCCTACTTAACAGGTCTGTGTTACTTGGCATAGCTGACAAAAGGGCCCATTAAGACTACACATGTTAAATAGCCCTCACATGATGGAGTTAAATATTTGTCCCCAGAGGCTCATTTTCCTTACAGCCCTCGTTTCCCTTATTTGGTGGATGGCTTCCATGTGGGCTGGGCTTCATTATCCCTTGTCCCAGGTATAACACCCTCCGAGGTGGTGAGAGGCAGAGAAGAGAGTGTGCCATGGTGGTTCAGTGGTGTCGGTGGTGAGGCTGGAGGAGAGAGACAACCAATATCTGCTTTTACAGCTAGTGGGATCACAGCGCCTGCACAGCCCAGTAAGTGTACATCTTTGTCTTGTCCGTTTCCTCTCATTTTTATGTTGCTGGGGTCAGGGTTAGGGTAATTCCAGGGTCCCCTTAAGTCAGTCGGTTTCAGTGCGAACTAATGTAGATTTGTTGGTGCAGGTTGAGCAGGGGTTAGGTGTGGTGGCAGGGTTTTCACCGGTTTCTGCTTTCATGTCACCTGGGGGTACGGTGCAGGGAAGTGTTGATGGGGTAGGAGCTGTGGCCCAAGGTGGGTCAGTTGGTAGGCATAATGCTGGAGTGATGGTGTCAGATCATACAGAAAAGAAGCGGGTTGGGAGTGAGCATTTGGAAAATAGAGGAGGTTTACATGTGCTTTGAGGGCCTCAAGGCTGAGGTTAGTAAAAAATTTGAAAGGATGACCATGTTAAGATAAGGGAAAGAAGGATGACAGTAAGAAGGAGGAAGGGGAGAAGCGGCGGTGGCATCTCATACTGCAGACCTTTATGAACTGGCTGCAGGCATTTGCCATCTTGGCAAGTGTCATTGGGGAAAAGCCATCAGAGAATTACATAGTTAGTACAGTTGAAAATAGACATATGTCTATCACGTTCAACCAAAAGTGGGGAAAATAAATGATTTTATTTTTTTGCAATTACTTAAACATTTTGAAAACTGCACATATTTGGACCACCGGAAACATACTAACTTGCAGAATACAGGTATCACATCATTTGTGTTGAAAAGTGAACTACATAAAAACAGAGTCAATGAAACCATTAAAAAGTAACTCTTGTCCCGCAAAAACAGGCCCTCACATTTCTCCGTGGAAGAAAAAAAAAAAAACGTATGGCTCTTGTGAATGTGGGGAGGAAAGTAATGTGGAGCCAAAAAATTATGACAAGAGGTTTTTAAGGGGTTAATATCTTTACAAATTGTTTTATCAAACTGAGTTTCACGTGAAGTGGTCACAAAATGATCTTTTCTTTATCAAGCAAAGATCCTAAGATGACCATGTGTTCTCTCAGGGTTTTTCACTCTGAGTTGATCTTTAGCTATACTGTCCCAAACAACATCAACTACGGAACATCAGCAAAATCACAAGTATATTGAATACTATCAGTAAAAAAAATGTTAGTGAGAAAATAAAGTACACATACTGTGCAGTCACATTATTATCATCAACAGCTTATATCCAGAGTAACCATTATGTGTAGTACAAACAGCAGCTAGAAAGTATGGAAGCTACTTAATAAGGTCCTGATAGGTTGTGACAGGTATCTGAAGTCAACAGCTGCTCTAGGATGCGGGGATTCATAGAGCGAACACAACCATTTAGATGACCACAGGTACTCAATTGGATTCAAGTCTAGAGAATTAGGGGGCCAGAGTAGTAACTGGAAGTCTTGGTCATGCTCTTCAAACCAATGTCAGACATTTCTTGGCATGTGACATGTTGCATTGTCTTGCTGGAAGATTCCATCATTCCCAAAGAAGACAATTTATATACACTATATAAAAAGACACATATGTATGTTTTTCTCACTATCTGACATGAAATCAGAATAAACCTTACCAGTTTAAAGTCAATTAGGATTACCAAAATTATTTATATTTGCCAAATGTGAGAATAATGAGAGAGAGAGAGAGTTTTTAAGGCACTTTATTACATTCTGCAAAGTCAAAAGTTTACATACAGTACATTTTATTAGTATTTGGTAGCATTGCCATTAAACTGTATGACTTGAGTCAAATGTTTTGAATATCCTTCCTTCTCACAATAGTTGGTAAGAATTTTGGCCCATTCCTCCTAACTGTACTGGTGTAACTGAGCCATGTTTGTAGGTCGCCTTGCTCGCACCTGCCTTTTCAGCTTTATCCATAAATTTTCAATAGGATTGAGATCAGAGGTTTATGATGGCCACTCCAAAACATTGACTTGGTTATGCTTAAGTCACTGTGTAACCAGTTTGGCAGTATGTTATGGGTCATTGTTTATTTGGAAGACCCATTTCCACCCAAGCTTTAAGTTCCTGGCTGATGTCTTGAGATGTTGCTTCAGTATTGCCACATAATCTTCTTTCCTAATGATGCCATCTATTTTTTGAAGTGCACCAGTCCCTAATGCAGCAAAACAACCCCATAACATGATGCTGCCACCCCCGTGTTTCACAGTTAGAATGGTGTTCTTAGGCTTCCAAGCTTCTCACTTTTTTTCTTCAAATGTAACGATGGTCATTATGGTCAGTTAAATTTTTGTTTCATCAGACCACAGGACATGTCTCCAAAAATGTTGGTCTTTGTTCCTGTGTGCATTTGCAAACATTAATCTGGCATTTATATGTTTCTTTTGGAGTAATGGCTTCTTCCTGGCATAGTAGACTTTCAGCCCATGTTGATACATTACTTGTTTCACTGTGGATAATGACACAATATTACCAGCTTCCGTCAGCTTTCTTCACAAGGTCTTTTGCATTTCTTCTTGGGTTGATATACACATGTGGGACTAAAGCATGTTCATCTCTGACACACAGAACCCATCTCTTTCCTGTGCGGTATAATGACTGGACATTCACATCTTCTTTGTACTTGCGTATAATTGTACAGATATCTGGAAATTTCACCCGAGGATGAAGCATACTTGTGCAAGTCCACAATTTTCTTCCTGATATTTTGGCTGATTTCTTTAGACTTTCCCATTATTTTACACACAAAAGCAGTGTGTTTCTGGTGTGATAAAAAAAATACATCCACAAGTGTGTCTCTAATTAACTCAGATGTTACCAATAAACCAGAAGCTTCCAAAGACATGATATCATCATCATATGGGCTGCCCCAAATTGTTTAAAGGCATAGTAATCCTAGTGCATGTAAACTTTTGACTTTGCAGAAAGTAATAAACATGCTTTATAAATTATCTCTCATTATTCTGACATTTGGCAAATAATTTTGTTGATCCTTATTGACCTAAAACAGGTAAGGTTTATTCTGATTTAATGTCAGATAGCGAGAAAAACATGCATATGTGTCTTTTTATATAGTGTATGTAAACTTCTGGTTTCAACTGTATGTGTGTATGGGATTTACAAGCATAGATTCATATCCAAAGCAGTTGTGAGTGCCTTTCACATGAATAAGTCACCCAGAGAATGATACAAAAACATTCCCCTGACCATAATGCTGCTGCCAGTAGCTTGTGTTCATCCAGCACCAATGTTTTTTTTATTCACTGATGTTTCTTGCCTGACACGCCAATTTCTATCCGTACAATGAAGCAGAAGATGTGACTCAGTGGAAAAGGCAATCCTCTGCCAATCAGTGGAGGTCCGATATTGCCATAGAAATTTAAGCCTTTTCTGCCAATGCAACTTCATTAGCAGAGGTGCAGTGACCATCCATCTACATGTAAGCCTCATACACAGTAGGGTTTGCTGAACTGTTGCTTTAGACACACATGTATTCATTAATGACCCCACACATGCATTGCATAGTAGAATATCATTTGTTGCAGATGATACTAAGCTCTGTTAAGTAATCACCACAATAGAGGATAATGTTTTATTACAAAGGGTTCTGGATAAGTTGGAGGCCTGGGCAGAGAAGTGGCACATGAGGTTTAACACAGATAAATGCAAGGTTATGCACATGGGAAAGAAAAATCCATTCGATGATTACTTGTTAAATGGAAAAAACACTGGGGAAAAGTGACATGGAGAAGGACTTGGGAATAGGGATAAGTGATATTATCGACAAAAGTTGAAATCGGCACGATTTTTAGGCTGATCGGAAATTGCCGATCACGCGATATTTTAGGTGACAATCTTACAGATAATCTATTACTATTGCGCCATTTTCAGCATTTCCTGTCATTCTGGTGGCCAGCCAATCAGCTCCGAGGATAGAGGGGGGTGAGGAGGATGTACAACGTTGTAACACACCGAGGTAGTGCATCCGCTGGACCACCGCAAACGATGGTGGAAGCCCACGCCAGGGAGTGGAATCTAAGTAGGTCCCAGTTTTAACCAGAGCCCGCCGCAAAACGGGATGGACTTGCTGCAGCGGGAGTCTTGCTTGCGGTGGCGGCCAAGGGTAGGCGTGATACAGAATAGTCAGGCAGGTTCATAGTCGGGGACAGGCAATGGGTACTAAAGATCCGGCGAGGTTACTAGGAAGAGGCAGGCTTAAATAGGGGCAGCGACCGGCAATAGCCAATTACCGGTGTGCTGGCCCTTTAAATTTAACACTGCTGGCAGTGAGACTTGGGACCGGCAGGGGGACGAGCACACCCGCGACCCGACGTGCGGGACGTGGCGCCGCTCAGCAGCGGAGCACGAATGTGCCTGCAACCCGGGACGAGGGTCACAGGGGCATCCATGACAGCATCCCCCCCACCCCTTTGGCCTCTTTCTGGTCTGAAGGAATTTCTGGATTACATTACGGTCCAGAATGTTCTCCTCTGGCTCCCAAGACCTTTCCTCAGTCCCGAACCCCTTCCAATCAATGAGAAAATATCATTTCCCTCTAGTCCTCCTCATACCCAAGATCTCCTTGACCAAAAAAGACATTAGAGGCATCAGCCACAAAACGAGGAGGGACTGTCTTTCGAGAGAAACAGTTCAGGACAAGGGGTTTTAGTAGCGAGACATGAAAGGAGTTCGGGATGCGCATGGTAAGTGGGAGCTGGAGTTTATAGGCCACCGGGTTTATGCACTTAAGGACTTCGAAAGGTCCCAAAAAGCGGGGTCTAAGTTTGTAACTCGGGATCTTGAGGCGGACATATTTGGCCGACAGCCACACCTTGTCACCCGGGGAGAAGACTGGAGGAGGACTTCTTTTATCTGCTTGAGCCTTCGTGTGCTCATAAGCACAGAGCAGAGTTTTGATGGGTCGGGGGACCAGATGGCCTTTCATGTCCTGGACCAATGCATCCGCCGCCGGAACCTCAGACGGGGATGCCAGTGGGAGAGGTGGGCGGGGATGCAGGCCGTACATGATGTAGAAGGGAGAGGCACCCGCGGACTCTGAGTCTAGGGAATTATACGAAAATTCCGCCCACGGAAGCAAGTTGTACCAGTCATCTTGTCGAGCCTAGACGAAGTGGTGCAGGTAACTCCCCAGAACCTGGTTGACTCTCTCCACCTGGCCATTCGTCTGGGGGTGGTAAGCCGAGGAGAAATCAAGCTTCACCTGGAGTTGAGAACAAATGGCCCGCCAGAATTTGGAAACGAACTGGACCATCTGCAGAGGAAACCCGTTCAAATGAAAAATATGGGAAAAAAACAGCCCGGCCAGGGGCGGGGCAGAAGGCAGGCCTGGCAAAGGGACAAAATCCGCCATTTTGGACAACTGATCTGTGACCACCCAGACAATGATGTTACCGGCTGAAGGGGGAAGATCGGTTACAAAGTCCATCGCCACATGAGACCATGGTTGGGTAGGGATGGGTAGAGGGTGTAAGAGCCCCGCCGGTTTGTGACGAGGTGTCTTGTTGCGGGCACAGGAGGTACAGGACTCAACAAATTCCCTGACATCCTTAGCGAAGTCCTGCCACCAACAGAACTGCGAGATCAGGAAAAAGGTCTTGGGAGCACCGGGATGACCGGCCACCAATGAGCAGTGTCCCCACTTCAGTATACGCCTACGGAGCAAAGGGCTTACGTATGTCTTCCCCGGCGGGACATTCCGGAGGTCGACTGGAGCTGCAGAGATAAGACGCTCTGGGGGAATTATGTGCTCTGGGGTCACTTCTTCACCAACCACGTTGGAGGCGCGAGAGAGGGCGTCTGCCTTCACATTCTTCTCCGCGGGACGGAAGTGGATCTGGAAATTAAACCAGGAGAAGAAGAACGACCACCTAGCTTGGCGCGGATTGAGTCATTGGGCCGCCTGGAGGTACTGGAGGTACTGGAGGTTCTTGTGATCTGAATAGATGCAGATGGGATGCCGAGCACCTTCCACCAGATAACGCCATTCCTCCAGTGCCAGTTTGATGGCTAATAACTCCCGGTCTCCAATAGTGTAATTTCTTTCCGCCAATGAGAATGTCTTGGAAAAGAAGCCACAAGTGACCGTTTTGCTCGTGGACCCCTTTTGCGTGAGGACTGCTCCAACTCCCACCAACGAGGCGTCTACTTCAAGCGAGAAGGGTTTTGCGGGGTCCGGCCGCGACAGGATAGATGCAGTGGCAAAGGCAGTTTTTAGTTTAGTGAATGCTTCTTTGGCCTCGGAGGGCCAGCTGCGTGGATTTGTGTTTTTCTACGTGAGGGCCACAATGGGAGCCACCAGCATAGAGAAGTGCGGGATGAACTGCCGGTAATAATTGCAGAAACCCAGGAACCGCTGTATGGCCCGAAGGCTAACTGGGCGTGGCCATTGCAACACGGCCGACAACTTGGCTGGGTCCATCCGTAGTCCCTGGTCAGAGATGCCGTAGCCCAGAAATGGAAGGCTAGCTTGATGAAAGAGGCACTTCCCTAGTTTGGCATACAGGCGGTTAGCTCGAAGGCGCCTCAGTACCTGGCGAACGTGGACGCGGTGAGTCTCTAGATCCGGTGAGTACACCAAGATGTCGTCCGGGTAGACCACGACACAGGTATAAAGGAGATCCCTGAAGACATCATTCACAAGCTCCTGGAAGACGGCAGATGCATTACAGAGTCCAAATGGCATGACCAGGTACTCAAAGTGCCCGTCCCTGGTGTTAGAAGCCGTCTTCCATTCATCACCCTTACGGATTCGGACCAAATTGTAGGCCCCCGTCAAATCCAACTTGGTGAAGACGGTCAAAGAGCTCCGTGATCAATGGCAGAGGGTAGTGATTCTTCATCATGATCTTGTTAAGACCCCAGAAATCGATGCAGGGCCGTAAGTAACCGTCCTTCTTTTCCCGCGGGAGAGGAGGACTTTCGTATAAACCCCTTCTGGAGATTTTCCCGTATATATTCCGACATGGCTTGTGTCTCGGGAAAGGACAAGGGGTAGACGCTGCCCCGAGGAGGACTGGTGCCCGGCAGTAAGTCAATCGGACAATACGTAATGGACAGTGGAGGGGGAGCTCTCTGCTTGCTTCTCAACGAAAACATCGGCGAACTCCAGGTATTCGGCAGGTAGGCCGGGCAACGGCTCGCGGAGGGTCGAGCGAGAGCAGGAAAGCACCGGGCGAGGTGCCACCAGACAATGACTAAGGCAATTAGGACACCAGTGAGTTACTTCTCCAGACGTCCAATCCAGTGTAGGAGAGTGGAGCCGCAGCCAAGGAAGCCCAAGGAGAACTGCCGAAGAGGAACAAGGCAACACGTAGAAGGAGATCTTCTCCTTATGCAGGACTCCTATGTGGAGAGACAGTGGCTTGGTGATGAACTGAATAGTGTCGCTTAACAGCTTACCGCTGACCGAGGAGATCACCAGCGACTTTTCCAGGCGGACCACCGGGAGACGATACTGCATTACTAAGGAGCGGTGGATAAAGTTCCCGGCTGAACCAGAGTCCAGGAAGGCCGATACCTGAAATGTGAGTCCAGCATCAGTCACGACCTGTACCGGCATCATCAGTTGTGGAGAGGAGGAATTTGCACCTAGGAACGCCTCTCCCACGGAACCTAGGTGCGGGAGTTTCCCCAATGCTTGGGACGTTGGGGACAATTCCTCCGGAAGTGCTCTGGGCTGCAACAATAAAGGCACAAGTTCTGTAGCCGACGTCGGGCCAACTCTTGTTCAGAGAGCTGCGCCCGGTTCCTCAGAGTGGGTTGGTGACTGTTGCACAGGAGGCCTCTGGAATGCCGGTGCCAGGCGTGGGAACCGGCGTGGTCGGGCAAACTCACGCTCTTGCTGAAGCTCTTCTTCCCTTTCAGCAAAACGCACGTCGATGCGAGTGGCCAACTAGATCAAGTCGCTGAGGGAGGATGGAATGTCTCTTGCGGCCAACACATCCTTAACCCGACTGGAGAGCCCCTTCTTAAAGGTGGCGCACAGAGTGGCCTCATTCCAAGTTAACTCTGAGGCTCCGCGTAGTCTCCCACAGACGAATCCCCTGGCGCAGGGTTAGAAGGGCCGTCTCGGCGGAGGATGTATGTGCTGGTTCCTCAAACATGCTGCGGAATTCCCTGAGGAAAGCCTGTAGATCCGCCATTACAGGATCATCCCTATCCCACAGAGGTGTGGCCCATGCCAGGGCCTTCCCGGAGAGCAGGCTAACCACGAATGCCACCTTTGATCGTTCGGACAGGAACTGGTCGGTCACCAACTCCACGTGCATAGAACATTGGGTGATAAATCCCCTGCAGAGTTTCGGGTCTCCGTCGTACTTAGACGGGAGCGATAGCCGTAGCTTGGGGCCCACCAGGAGCAACCACAGGAGATGGCGGAGGTTGCTGCTGGCCAGTGATGAGCTGCTGCATCATGGTGGACAACTGGTTCAGTTGCTGTGCCTGTCGACCCAGTTGCTGTGACTGCTGGGCAACAATGGTCGTTAGGTCCGCCACACTGGGCAGTGGCACCTTGGCGGGATCCATGGCCGGATCTTACTGTAACGCACCGAGGTAGTGGATCCGCTGGACCACCGCAAGAGGTGGTGGAAGCCCACGCCAGGGAGCGGAATCTAAGTAGGTACCGGTTTTCACCAGAGTCTACCAGGTCGCTTCCACTGGCAGGACTTGCTTGCGGTGGCGGCGAAGGGTAGGCGTGGTACAGAATCATCAGGCAGGCTCGTAGTCGGGGACAGGCAATAAGGTCAGGGCAGGCGGCAGAGGTTCATGGTCGAGGGACGTAGGCAAAAAGGTACGGTACACGGTAATCAGAACAAGGCTTCTCAGAACGCTTTCTCAATAGTCAATGGGCATTAAAGATCCGGCGAGGTTACTAGGAAGAGGCAGGCTTAAATAGGGGCAGCGACCGGCAATAGCCAATCACCGGTGCGCTGGCCCTTTATATTTAACACTGCCGGCGTGCGGGCACCCTAGGGAGCTGGACCGCACGCGCCGAGGGACAGAGACAACGGCAGCAGGAGCATGGCCGGGTAAGTGAGACACGGGACCGGCAGGGGGACGAGCGTGCCCGCGACCCGATGTGCGGGACGCGGCGCCGCTCAGCAGCGTGGCACGGATGCGCCTGCGACCCGGGACGAGGGTCGTAAGGGCATAATAATAATAATATAATAATAATCTTTATTTATATAGCGCCAACATATTCCGCAGCACTTTACAATATAGAGGGAATAAGCACAGACAAACCAGACATTACATTATAAAAAAGCTACTGACAAATGAGACACAAGGTGTGAGGGCCCTGCTCGCAAGAGCTTACAATCTATTAGGGTGTATGGGTGAAACAAAGGCTGACAAGTGCTTGGTTTACAATGGACCAGCCATGTTAAATAAATATGGGGTAGTATACATAAAATTCGGATGAACCTGCCATCCCAACCATTACATCTATATACAGAAAGGCCTGTGGGTGGCCAAAGTGCAGGAAATGATGAATCTGTGACAGAATTTGGGGGGTTGACAATTAGGGATTTTGATAGGCTTGTCTAAGAAGATGAGTTTTCAGAGCGCACTTAAAACTGTGAGGGTTGTGAGTGTGCCTGATCACATGGGGTAACATGTTCCAGAGAACTGGTGCAATACGTGCAAAATCTTGGAGACGGGCATGGGAGGTTCAGATGAGTGAGGTGTGTAGTCTTAGATCAGTAGCAGAGCGAAGGAGAGCGGGTAGGGTGGTAGACAGAGATAAGGGAGGAGATGTTGGGGGTGCAGCACTGTGGAAAGCCTTATGTTGGGAGAGTGATGAGTTTATGTTGTATTCTGTACTGAATAGGCAGCCATGCAGAGACTGACACAGGGTAGAGGCATCAATATAGCGGCTGGAAAGAAAGACAAGCCTGGCTGCTGCATTCAGGACAGATTGGAGAGGGGAGTGTTTACAGAGAGGAAGACCAACAAGTAGGGAGTTACAGTAGTCAAGACGAGAATGAATAAGAGCAACAATGAGAGTTTCCACAGTGAGAAATGGACGGATTCTGGAGATGTTCTTGAGGTGCAGGTGACAAGAGCGGGCAAGGGATTTGATATAGGGGGTGAAGGTCAGATCAGAGTCTAGTAAACCCCCCAGACAGCGGCCTTTCTGCCTAGGTTATGGTGGTACCACACCGAGAGGGGAATAGCAGGTGAGGTCGGTTAGTAGATGGGGGGAAAACTAAAA
>JAODAL010038821.1:0-38735 GCA_025379985.1 Phyllomedusa bahiana | reverse complement strand
CCCACTCCTGTTTTGCCACCTCCAGAAGGGATTGTGCCACTGCTACCTCATGCGCGCTGTGGCTGCTGCCGTGACCTACACACTGTCATTGTGCCACTGTCTGACCTCATGCTGCTGCTGTGGCTGCTGCCGTGACCTAAAACACTGTGTCATTCTGCCACTGTCTGACCTAAATGCTGCTGCTGTGGCTGCTGCCTTTGACCTACACACTCTGTCATTGTGCCACTGCCCTGCCCTCATGCTGCTGCTGTGGCTGCTGCCGTGACCTACACACTCTGTCTTTGTCCCACTCTTTGGCCTATTCCTTTTTTTTGCCACCTCCAGAATGTCATTGGCCACTCGGGACCTCATGCTGCTGTGGCGGGCCGCTGTCACCTCCACACTCTGTCCACTAAATGTTCCAACCTGAGCCCACAGCTTGTTTTTTTTCCACTGTCGCTGCCATGACTTTATCAGGCAACTTTTCACCCGTCAGTTTTTCGGTCAGTTTTGCCCTCTTAAGTGTCCAGGGAATTTTATAGTGAAGCGATTCTAAGAACGGCGGCAGTCATGTGCGTGTCATACTAAAACACAACATTGTATGAAGACCAAACCAAGCTCCCTCTGCATATTTAAACATGGCACAACGTTCTACAGCACCCTGCAGGCTCTGTGCATCCTGGAAATAGATATTTTTTAACGTGATTCATCCCGAAGTAATTCGGAACGAAGTTATTTTTTGCCGAGAAATTCGGCAAAGTGAACGAAACGAGTTTCGGGAAATTCGCCCATCTCTAGCTATAATGCTTTCTTGATCTCATTCTACTTATTTTTTCACTTTTTTCCTTGTTAAATGAGGCTTTATTTTTATGCAATTTTAAAATTAGATTTTTTTTAATAATATGAACATAAATGGTAAAAAAATAAAAAGTCTGTTTTTAAAATGTTTTACATTTATTTTTAACAACAAACATAACTCACTGAAGACCTGAGTGGGGTCTGATAAGATCCTGCAGTATCTGCAGTTATTGAGCCCCAGAGATCATTTGACTTCTGCGTTCAGAAAGCAAGAATCCTGTAGTCTTACAGCTGATCTTTACATGCAGCACTATCTTTTGACAGCGGGCATTTCAGGTCATTCGTCTACAGCGACAGTTATCCCTTCATGGGATTTTAATTTAAAAAGTAAAAAACTTAAAAAAACATTGTGCAATCTTCTGCTCTCAACTTCGAGGAGGATGCGCCCTGAGTTCCGTTTGCTTCCCAGCCCTTTACTTCCCGGAAAGTTACAATGTTACCTGAAGCAGGACATCTACGATAAAAAATTACGTTTATAGGAACTGTTTTTGAAAAGTTTGGGGACAAAAAAATTTTTTGCATTTTAAAGTTTAAAAGCAATTTTTTTTAAATACTTTAAACCTTTGTTTTTGGATAAGATTATTGGATGGAGTTGGAGTCACTGGTTTGGTCACAAGCTTGCAGTGAAAAGTTGAAAGGACAGTGCTCCTTAAATTAAAACAGATCACCCAAAGAAAGTTTGCAAGCTCCCAAGAAATTAAAAACTTCCCTTTGAAAGAGTAAGTTTATTGACTGCCCATACGTGGTGCCCTAGGGGATGGGCAAAACGATTCAAATAAGTGGAATTAATTTGGAAATTTCAGAAAAACTTTCGGTTTTTGCACGAAGCCAAAAGTTTGGGGGGTTTAATTTCGGGGGGAAACCCGAACCGTTTTTTTTAATTGTTTTAAAAATGGCAAACAAGAACATGACGTTACACGGGGCAGAGAATCTGGGGGGAAAAGAAAGGAGGCCCCAAAATGAAATTTTTGCAACATGAACCCAAATCAGAGACCGGGGGGATTCTTTCCCGTCACAACACATGGAAAAGGGGGTACGGCACCCGACTACAAACATTGCTCTCTTTGTTCCGGGGCATATCGTCCTGCCCCTGGGGCCTTGCTTTTTCCCCGTTTCTCATTTTTACAGCTTTACTTACGTTTGGGGGAGGGGGAAAAAAAGACCAAAAAAAATTTTTTATTTTCCATCCCCTCATTTTCTGTATCTGCTCCAACACATATCTAAATTTCCAAGCTTTATCAGAAAAGTTAAAGGGGGAAAAAGACCACTATATGCCCTCTTTTTACTTTCTTACCACTTTCTTTGGGAACCCTTTTGCTCAAATACAACTCACCCGAAAAAAACTTTTTTAAAAATCAAAGCCCTGGGCTCAGTTCCCCAAAATTTAAGCCACCAGCGTTTCATTTTTGTTTATTTTGGGGAGGGGTCTTCCCCCAGGGTGTCCAGGGGGGGCTTTAATTTGTGCCCCATATCCCATTGCAATCTCACTTGTTGTTTTTAATTTTGGGGGAATTTTCATATTTTTTTAAAACCCAAACTCAATCCTGATGGGTTTTTTTGGGGGGAGTAAAATAGAGTGCTTTTTTTCCTGCCCCGTCATCTTCAAAATTTCCCCTCCCTGTTTATTTTTAAGGGACTTTCAGATTCAAAAAATTTCCACTCAATCCTGATAGGGGTTGTTTTTTGGGATTAAAAAATTTTCAGACCCCCTTTTTTTTTACGCCATTTTTAAAATTTTTCTCCTGCGATATTGGGGAAATTTTTCAGAATCAAGTAACCCAAACCAACCTGTGTTATTTTGGAAATTGGGGATTAAAAATAAAACCCCGTTTTTTTGTCCGCCATCTTTTAAAAAACCCTCCTTTTTGTTTTAGGGTTTTTTCATTCAAGAAAACCAAACTAAAATCCGTGTTACTTTTTGTTTTGGGTATTGAAATAAAGCCGCTTTTTTGCCCCGCCATTTTTTTAAAATGTTTCCTTTCCTTGTTTTTAAATTGGGGAATTTTACATTCAAGAAACCCCTCAACCTTTGTTACGTTGTTTTGGGTTTTAAAATAAAAGACCGCTTTTTGTCCGCCATTTTTTAAAAATTTTCTCCTGCTGTATTATTGGGGGAAATTTTAAATTCAAGAAATCCACTCAATCCTGTGTTACGTTTGTATTGGGCTTGAAATACAGACCCCCTTTTTGGTTCCGCCATTATTTAAATTTCACCTGTGTTTTTTTAAAAGGGGAAATTTTTCAGTTTTCGGGGAAAACCCAAATTCAGCCCTGTTATTTTTAGCACGTGGATTTCCAACTACAGAGTGTTTTTTGTCTCCCATCACGGAATTTCAACCTGTAAAAATTATTAGGATTTTCAATTTGAGAACCCAAACCAAATCCTTAGTCGGGTTACTTGGACAAATACAGTTTTTTTTTTTGTCGACATCTAAAATATTTAAATTTCACCTGTTCTTTGAGTAGGGAATTTCATATCCGGGGATCTCTAAAAGCCTGTTAGTGGTCCTTTGGGAAGTCAAATAAATGTTTTTTTTCCCCCCTCCACCCCCATATATACTTTTAAATTTTTCCCCCTTTAAATTTCTGTAGGGAATTTAATACCCAAAGGGGTTTTCATTTCTCCCCTTGTTTTGGGGGGTGAAATACGGGCGTTTGCGTATTTCTGCCACATACATGCCTGAATCCACCCAATTTCAGACCGGGGGGGTTTTTTTACTTTTGGCCAAGATTAAAATTTTCCCTTTTTGTGGAAAAAACCTTTTGAAAAAATCCAGTGTTTGGGGAATTTCCCACCCCTACATACTTTCTCAAATCCATCTCTTGGGATATTGCTATTTGTGGCAAACATTTAAATTTTTTTATTTATTGTGGTGATTCTGTTTTAAAAGCCGATTTCAAAGTAGAGCCCCCCCCCCCCCCCCCCCCCCAAAAAAGTGGAGAGGGTGTCATCAGTAATTTTGCATTGACACCAAAACATTTTTTTGGGCCATTTGTTTTTGAACTTTCAGTGTTTCCCCTTTTATTGGTTTAATAATCCATCATTGCAAAAACCAAAAAAAAACAGGGGTTGAACCCAAATATAAGTAAATGGAATAATTTTCATTTTGTTCTGTGTTTTTTTTCTACTCCCCCAGATTAAATAAGGGGAAAAACCAAAAAATAGTGGGCCCAAAGTCAAGAGTGGGGGGGGGGGAAACAGCCCCCCCAGAAAACCACAGAGTGGTCGACTGAAAAAAGTGGGTCATTTTGGGAGCAAGCATGAGGGGACTTGGATGAAAACTTGAGTGGGGAGGTTGGGGAGCAGCATCAGAAAAGGGTCATAATGGGCCTTTGTGAAGAGTGGGAAGGGGGGGGGGGCCCAAAACCCGTCCCTGAAAAGATGGTGGGGGGTAGAAGGGGCAAACTTGGGAAGGGAGATGTGTGGAATCAGGCAGGTGGGACATCAGAATAGTAGCTGAGGGAAAAGAATCCAGGGTTCCGGGCTTCTCAATTTCGCTGCTGGTGGGACCTAAATCAAATACCCATTTCCTCTCCGGGAAAAAACTTTTAGAAAACAGGTTTGGGTGCCCGAAGGAGCGGGTACTTTCTCGTTAAACCCCCCCCCCCCCCCATCCACCCACCATCCACCAACCCAGGCCCTTGGGGAGTGGTAAATGAGCACGATGAACCCCCCGGGGGCAGACCTTAAGGGGGATGGACCATGGCCCAAATAGGGCAGCGGCCAACCCACTACATAAGATGCTCTATAGGGACTTGATTTGTCCTCTGTCTTGGCAAGGGGGGGGGGGTTTGAAAAAAATGCCCCCATTTTGGGGGCCCGGAAAAGGGGGGTCCAAGAGGGGGGAGTGCCATAATTTATCCCTTGCCGGAGGTGACAATTCAGCTTTTCCCCAACCAGGCAAAAACCCGCATTGCAGTGGGGGGCCCTTTGGGGCCAAAAGGGCTCTGAAAGGGGCTCCCCGCCCAATCTCCACTGTAACTGCCACAGGGTGTCTTGGGCTCTTCCTAAACTCCGGTTTCTCTTCTCCTCTTCTTCCCCTAATAAAAAAACCCCCCCGTTTTGGCCCAAAACCCGCTTGTGCTCCAATATCTTCCTCCCTAGTTTAGTCCCCCCCTGGGGCTCATGCGGCCCAAAAATGTAGTTTTCCATGTCTCCTATCCCCTGACCAAACCCAAATTTTTGCCACATCGGGTTTTAGGAAAAGAAGAATTTGGGAAGACATCATTGCATCCCGTATCCTGGCGACTGACAAATAAAGTGTCCAACCCAAAGGGGCCCGAAACCCAAAAGGGAGGGGTCACACATGAACTGCCACGGCCGACATTAAAATTTCACAGGGGTTTTACTCCGTACGCTTTAATCCCTCAAAAAAACATTAAACCTTTCTCGTTCATAATTTTTCCATCATAAGAGGGTGGAAATTTTCCAAAGTGTGGAAAATTCACATATTTTAGCCTATGTTGGGGAGAGTTGGATTGCCCGCAGCTTTTCGGATGGTGGGGGCTTGGGGGTGTTAAAGGGAAAAACTGAAGTGGGATGCAAAGTTTCCTGGCCAATTTTTTGAATGTCTTGGGAGTGGGTGTAAAAACTTTTAAACCAAACCAAAATTGAAAAATTTTATGCCAAAGCAGGGAGCATGGCTCAGCCCCCCTCCCCACGCACTCGGAAAACTTGTTCTTCCATTGTCTGTAAAAATGGTTTTTTAATTTTCAGTTTTGTGCGGAGAAAGCCCCAAATTGCTTTCATCTTGCCTTGGGCCCGAGCAGTTACTCCCCGGGGTTTACCTTCGGGTTTGCCCAGGGGTACTCCTGTCCACTTGGATCAACAAAAAAACATTAAAGGCCTTTCTCGGTTTATCAATTTTCCCCCCGTTCATCAATTTCCCCCCGATCATCAATTTTCCCCCCGGGTCATCAATTCCCCTTTTTATCAATTTCCCCCCTGTTCAAACAATTTCCCATGTTCATTATTTTCCCCCTGTTTCATCAATTTTTTCCCCCCTTTATTTAAAATTTTCCCCCTTTCATCAAATTTTCCCCGTTAATATATTTATTTCTGTTTTTAAAGCAATTACCCCCTTGGGTTTATAAATTACCCGTTTTTTCTTTTTCTTTTTGGTTTCTCTGTTTTGTTTAGCTCAAGAAAAGGGGTTCTTTGGCCCAAAGTAAAATGGCCAAAGTGAATGCAAAGTTTTCCTTCTAAATTTCTGTTTTTGGGCCCCCCTTGAAAAGGGAAGGACAGCAGTACCCCCAACTTGGACAGGAGCCCCGGTCAGCTCGCACTTTAGGGATGGCTACATGCATCGCTGTTCCCCTTTTTAATCGCCCCAAATGGGAACGAAAGGGTGACCCAGGGGAAAAAAACAGGGGATCTGGACCTGTAAAAGGGTTGGGGGAAACTTTGACAAATGAAAATGGGAAAGGCGTGCCAAATGGGCTCTGCGGGTTTGGGGGAGGATGGACAACCCCCAAACTGAACAACCCCTTTTTTTTCCCAGGCCCCTGTTGGTGACACTGGGATGGGTGTTGATGACGGGGCCCGGGGGCAGCGTTAGGTCCCTGGGCACGCTTTATTGCCCCAGAATTTTATATATAAACCATGTTTTGTTCCCTCCGGTGCTTGTCAAAAAAAATTTTCACACCGCCAAGTAGTTGAAATTTTTCCACCAAAGCTTCCGCATGACTGACTGTTTTTCCCCCCCCGGTAGCCCCTTGCCCCCTACTCCTGGGGCCGCAAAATGGTTGGAAATTTTAAATAATTTCCTTTGGCTTTCCCAAACCCTCCAATTTGGCCCCCACCCTCAATCCCCCGGGCCCCCCCCACCTACCGGGCTTTCGGGTTTTGCCCCTGCCCCCACAAAAGCAACTGCCGCTCTTTCCCCAATTTATAATTTAAAAAGGGCCCCTTTCTTTCCCGGGGGCCCGGGGCCAAAGGGTAGTCAAGGGGCGCCTTTCCTAGGGGGGCCACTTCATCCCAGGCAGAAAAGGGGGGGCCCGGGGGACATGGGGTGGGCTGAACCCAAAACCCTTTGGGGGCAAATTTATGCCCTTTTTTAAAAAGGGCCAAACCAAAATACCTTTTCCAAAAACCCTTGCTTTTTTCACCCGCTCCCAAAATGCGAACCTACAAACGATTAGTTTTTTCCTGTCACCACCCGTCCACCCAAAAGTCTCGCTGTACAAAGCCTACCACTCACAACCCTAACCCCTCAATTTCAAATCCCCCATCACTACTTGCCCACTTCTGCAAGAAGCACGGATTCTTCCCCACCTCTTTTCCCGCCCACTGCCTCAAATAGTTGGTCCTCACTGTATAGTGGGACAGAGGCCACAGCAAAATAGTAAATTCTCTGGGTGTGGGGGAAAAAAGGAAAAAGGGACAGAGGTGGGTTGGGGGACGTGAGGGACCCCCAAACCTTTCTCCCGGGGCCCTGCCAACAAAGGGGTTTTGGCTACAAAACCCCCCGACCTTGGCTGGGGGAGTCACATGTCATCTGGGAAAATTTATGTTCCCAAATGTTGGGCAACACATGGCCGCTAAATACACCAAAAAAGGTGTAGCCTCGTAGGGGGACCGCTGCTTTTGACTTTCCCTTTCCCACTGTGCCTGAGACCTGTGGCGGCTCCAGGAACCTACACTTGTTTTTTTGACGCATTGTAGGGTCTTAAACCCCCAGCTTTCTTTTTCCCCGCTTACCCCCTGCCATGACTTTATCAGGCTGCGTTTCCCCCTTTAGTTATTTGAAGGGAATTCAAGATTAAGCGATTTTTAATAGCAGCAAACAGTCATGTGCGTGAAAAAACTAAAAAACAGCATTGTTTTGAAAACCAAACCCAAACTCCCCCATATTTAAGGGAAGGGAAAACAATGTTCTAAAAAGCACCCTTCAGGCTCTCTGCAGGGCCCGGGAAAAAGCTGTTTTTTAATGCATTCTCGTGAAATTTTTTCGGGTCGAAAACAAATTTTGTCGGAAAAAATCTGCGAACTTTCCCCAAACGAATTTTTTTAGAAATTTTGGGCCCTTTTCTATTTGGGGGACGGCTCTATCTTTTCTCTCTTTTAAAAAAAACTTGAAAAGCTCCAAATGGTAAAAGGAGAAAGGCACAATAAATCCGCAAACCCAAACATGGCTTTCAGTGGGACAAATTGGGATTTTGGGGGTTTGGGGTCCCGAAGTAAACAGAAAGGGGGGGGTTTGGGAAAAAAAATTTTACAAAGCCAGTGGGGTTTAAAACGAAGTGAGAAGGGGAAAGGGGGTAAAATTTTTTTTTTATTTAGATTGGGGCCGGGATTTCCTTTATTTAAATTTATTTTTTAAAACAAATGGACAGTGACATTAGGGCAACAGAAAAGAAAGTAAAAAGGGAAAAATTTTTTTAAAATTTTAATTTTTTTTTTTCTTTATTTTACATGTTAAAAATTATATATATGGGTCATCACTCTTTTTTATCTTTTTTTCCTTACATGGTTATATATTTGAATAAGTACATTAAAATGAAACTCCCAAATAAATCAGTTATTTAGTCACGTAGAATTGTAGCGAGCCATGATTTTAGAAATTAGCTTCAGGGGTACGGAGGGTATTTTAAGCTGTGTATTAAAGATAGATCTCCAATCCTCACAAAAATATGATGTGTTATCATAAAGGGGATAAGCAAGAAATACCTTTGTGATGTTTGAAAGTATTTTACAAAAGAAAACATTTTACTTTTTGTATTTGATGAGTAAGCAGGATTCACTGTACAGTAAAGGTCAGAGCAAGACCTTTCCATTCAGACACAGTCTAAAGGTGATAAAAGACTTTTGTTAGGCAATTCTTACAGACTTTATAAAATAAAATATGTTTGTGTGGTTTTAGATCCAAAAAACAAAAAATTTTTTATAATCCCCTGTTTTTGGGATAATCTAAAATAAAACTGGTTTAGCTGAGTTTAGTGATAAATAAATAAATAAATAAAAAATTCCCCGAAAACAAAAACCAAATTTTGGGGGGGGTTTTTAAAGGGGGGGAAATTTAAAAAAGGGGGGAAACCCTTTTGGGGGAAATTTTAACCCGGGGTTTGGGTTAATCCCCGGGGAAATTTAAAAACCCAAAAAAAACCCCCCCCCCCCCCCCCAAAAAAAGGGGGGGCCCCCTTTTTTCCCCTTTAAAAAAAACCCCTGAAAAACCCAAAATTTTTTGGGGGGAAAAAGGGTTTTTTTTTTGGGTTTTTCCCCCTTTTTTTTTTTTTTTTCCCCCCGGGGGGGGTTTTTTTTCCCTTTTAAAAATTTTTTTAAATTTTTTTTTTTTTAAAAAATTTGTTTTTTTTTTTTGGGGGCCCCTTCCTTTTTATTTTATTTCCCCCCCAAAAAAATTTTAAAAAAAATTTTTCCCCCCAGTTTTTTAAAGGGGGAAAAATTTTAAAAGGGGGGGGGTTTTTTTGGGGGAAAAAAACCCTTTTCCCCCCCCCTTTTTTTTTTAAAAAACCCTTTTTTTTTTTTTAAAAAAAAAAAATTTTTTTTTTTTTGGGTCCCCCAAAACCGGGGAAAAAAGGGGGTTTTTCCATTGGGGTTTTAAATTTTTTTAAAAAAAATTTTTTTGGCCAATTTTAAAATTTTAAAAAAATTTTTGGGGGTTTAAAAAAAAAATTTTTTTTTTAAAAATTTTAAAAAAAAATTTTTTGGGGTTTTTAAAAAAATTTTTTAAAAAAAAAACCCCTTTAAAGGCCCCTTTCCCCAAAAAATTTTTTTAAAATTAAAAAGTCAGGGGTTTTTTCCCAATCCCCTTTTGGGAAAAATTTTCCCTTTTTTTAAATTTTTTTGGGGTTTTTTCCTTTTAAAAGGGGAAAAAAAAAAGTTTTTTTCCCCGGGTTTTTTTTCCCCCCAAAAAAAAATTTTTTCCGCCCCCCCCCCCCTTTTTTTTTCCCCCGGAACCCCCGGGGGAAACCCCCCTTTCCTAATTTTTTTTTTTTTTCCCCGGGGGCCCCCCTTTTTTCCGCCAAACCCCCCCTTTTTTTTTTTTAAAATTTTTTTGTTAAAATTTTTTTTTTTTTTTTTTTTCCCCCCCCCAAACCCCCCCCCCTTTTTTTTTTTAAAAATTTTTTCCGCCCCTTTTTTTCCCCTTTCCCCCCCCCGGGGGGCCCCCCGGGGGGCCCCCCCCCTTTTTTTTTCCCCCTTAATTTTTTCCCCCCCCTTTTTTTCCCCCCCTTTCCCCCCCCTTTTTAAAGGCCCCCCGGGCCCCCCTTTTTTTAAAAATTTTTTCCCCCCCCCTTTTCCCTTTTTCCCCCCCCCCCCCCCCCCCCCCCCTTTTTTTTTTTTCCCCCCCCCTTTTTTTTTTTTCCCTACCCCCCCTTTTTTTTTTAAATTTTTCCCTCAAAATTTTTTTTTTGGGCTTTTTAAAAAGGGGGGGGTTTAAAAACCCCTTTTTTTTTTTTTTAAAAAAAACCCCCCCCCAAAAAAAGGAATTTTTTTCCCCCCCCGGGGGGCCCCAAAAATTTTTTTAAAGGGGGGTTAAACCAAAAATTTTTTTTTGGGGGGGGGGAAAAATTTTGGGGGGGGGAAAAAATTTTTTATTTTTCCATGGCCACCGCTCAGCCGAAGACACTGTTCCGAGTTCTGCCAATGGTGAAATTTTTTTTGGACAGACCAACTTCTAAAACCCTTTTTCAAAAACCCCCTTTCCCCAAAAGGGGGCCCCTAAACCCTTTTTTTTAACTTTTTTTGGGGAAAAAAAAAAGGGGAAAAAAAAGGGGGTTTTTGGGGTTTTTTTTCCCTTTAACCCCCCCCCCTTTTTTTTTTTTTTGGGGGGCCCCTTTTTGGGGAACCCAAAAATTTTCCCCCAAAAATTTGGGGGGGGGGTTTTTCCGGTTTTTCCCCCCCCCGGGGCCCCGGGGGGGGGGGGGTTTTTAACCCCTTTTGGGGCCAATTTTAAAAAAAGGGGGGGGGGGGGGGGCCCCCCCCCGGGGGGGCCGGGGGGGGGGCCCCCCGGGGGGTCCCCCTCCCCCCCGGGAAAAAAAGGGGGGGGTTTTCCTTGGGGGGGGGTTTTTTTTTTTTGGCCTGGGGGGGCCTGGGGGTTTTGGGAAATTTAAAAAACCCGGGAAAAACCCTTTTTTTTTTTAAAAAAAACCCCTTTCCCCCTTTTAAAAGGGGAAAAAAAAAAAAAAAAAAGGAAAAAAAAAAAATAAAAAAAAACACAAACACAAAAAATAAAAAAAAAAAAACCCCCCCTTTTCCCTTTACAAACGCCCCAAACGCCCCCCAAAAAAGATCAAAAAATAAATAAAATTTCCCCTATTTGGGGATTGCCGCTTTCGTAACACCTGCCCTATAAATCGTCATGTTAATTAACCCGAAAGGTTAACGCTGAAAAAAAAAAAAAAAAAAAAATCACAGAATTAAGAATTTTTGTTCATTCCCCCACCAAAAAAAATGTAATAAAAAGCATCAAAAACTCCTAGAAATGGGCCCAAAAATTTACCAATTAAAAAAGTCCCGTTCAAACCCGCAAAAAAAAAAGTCCCCCAAAACAGCTTTTGTTAAAACGGAAAAATAGAAAAAGTTTTAGCTTTTCAGAAGATAGCGAAACCCTAAAAATTGTTTTAAAACACTAAAACCCCTTTTCTTTTTTTTTTTTAAATCCTTTTACTTAAAAAAAATATATAAATTTTGGTATCCCCCCCAAAAACGTAGTGACCCAAAAGTAAAGCTAACTTATCACGGGTACTGGGAGGTGAGCCCTGTTAAAAATAAAAATAAAAAAAAACAAATAGGATTGGGAGTATTTTCCCTTTACCCGGCCTCCAAAAAATGGATTTAAAAGCGATCAAAAAACCTTTTCCCCCCAAAAATATACTAATAAAAACTCAACTTTATCTTGCAAAAAAAAAAGGGGCCCAAAACAGCTCCAAGCACATAAAAATTTAAAAGTTTTGGGTCCGGATTGGCGATGCAAAAACGTATTTTCCTGGTTGAAAAAAAATATTTTTAAATTTTATAAAAGGGAGTAAAACATAAAAAATATACAAATTGGGGGATCGGGGTAATCGTATTGACCTCTGATAAAGCTACCATGGTTTATATATGCTTTTACAGGGGACCGCTATAAAAAAAAAAAATAAAAAAAAACTACCAAGATTGCTGTATTTGTTCAAAAAAATTTTTTCACAAAAACCTTTAAAAAAAAGTGAACATAGCATTTATATGCACCGCATAATGGGACCAAAAAAAACTTCAACTCATCCCGCAAAAAACAAGCCCATACACAGCTCGCACACACAAAAAAAAAAAAGTTATGGCTTTTCCCGAATAGGACAACCCTAAAAACCAATTTTTTTATAACCCTAATTTTACTGTGTAAAAGTTAAAAAAACAGAAAAAACAAAAAAAAATCTATATCATTGTAATTTTACCACCCCCATATTAAAAATTTTCACATCATTTACACTGCACGGCGAAAGCGTAAAATTTTTAAACTCAAAAAACAAGAAACCCAACTGCGTTTTTCCCCCCCCTTTTCCCTTGCCCAAAGCTAAAAAAAAACTATGGAACACCTGTCAAACCAAAAAGCACGTAAAACCCCCAGATGAGGGTCCCTTATGGGTGTTGAATCCAAAATGGGGGACTTCTGGGAAATTTCGCCTGTTCTGCTACTTTTGGGGCTTTGCAAAAAGCCGGGAAAGGCCCCCCCCAAAAAACGCGTTCCAAAACCAAATAGCCTCCCCCCTTATTTCGCCCTCCCCTGCCCCCCAAACAGCAGTTTACACCCCCATGTAGGGTATTGCCGAACCTTTGGAAAGAAATTGCTTAAAAAAAGGTTTTTTGTTTTTTTTTTTTCCCGGATTCCTTGTAAATATGAAACATTTTAACTAAAATTTGGGAATTATTGGAAAAAAATGTTTTTTTTTTTCACAGCCCCAAAAGCTAAAAAAAATTTGTGAATCACCGTGGGGTCCCAAATACTCAAAGGGACCCCTGGATAATTTTTCCTTAAGGGGGTTTTAGTTTCCCAAAAAGCGTTTTATTTAGGGGTTTATTAAGTTTTAGCACCTTTGGGGGTTTTCCCCAAAACCCAAAAAGGCCCAAAAAAAAATCGTAATTTAAAATTTAGACCCTAGAGTATTTTTAGGGTGCTCCCCCTATTCTGGGGGGTTATGGGGGAGCCAAATAAAGCACTAAAGGGGCCCATAAAGGGGTATCTCTAAAAAAGGCAGACCAGGGGGGGAAATTTATAAAAAAGTTTTCATTTTTCCTAGTCACAATTAAATGTAAATTTAGTGAAAAAGGGTAAAAAAAATGAAAATCCAAAAAAAGTGAAATTTTGAAATTTCACCTCCACTTTGCTTTTAAAAAAAGTGAAATACCCAAAGGGTTAAACAAACATCCAAAAAAGTTGTAAATACGTTAAGGGGGCTATTTTCTCAGATGGGGGTCAAATTATGGGGGGACCAACATGCAGGGCCCCCCAAAGCCCCGTCCAGAACGGAAATGGCCCTAAAAAAAATGAAAATTTTCAAATTTTTTTTTGAAAAAAGTAGAAATTACTACTAAATTTTTTAAGCCCCCTAATTCGTAAAAAAAAAAAAAGACATTTTAAAAAAAAGATGCCCAAACCAAAAGTGGAAAATAAGGTAGAAAGCTAGTTTTAAACTATTTTTTTGTGGGGAATTAAATTTTTTCTGTCTTGCACCAAAAAATTTTGCAACTTTCAAAAACGCAAATTTTTCCCAAAATTTTTATGGGAAAAATTTTTATATTTTTTTTACAAACAAAAAAAGGATTGTATGGTAAAAATTTCTTACTAAAATTAAAGCCAAAAAGGGCACGGGGAAAACAATCTCTTTAAACCCATGGGTAGGGGAAAAATTTCCCAAAAAATTTTTCCACAAAAAGTACATTGCCAAAATTTCAAAAATAGGGCTGGGCAGGAAAGGCCCCAAAACCCGGGCTGGGTTTCCCTTTAAAGGGGGTTTAAATCAGATTATTATGTAAAACCTCCTTCAAACCCTTTCCCCGAAAATTCTCCCTTTTTTCCTCATCACCTTTTCCTGAAGAAGAACCAATGGTGTTGGGGGTTTTAAAAATCGCTGCCAAACCCAAGGGGGAAAATCTGTTTTGGGTAAGCCTTGTGCTTTTTTTGCGAAAAAACCTGATCAATTTTTTGAGAACTGTCCCCACTAGCCCAAATCACCCCAAAGGGAAAAGCCCAAAAGCCGATAATTTTTAAGGAAAGGGAACTTTGGTATACAGGACCTTTCCCACTTTGTAAAAATTTTTTTTTCCCGTAACCTTGGGCTCCAATTCTAAGAATTTTCTTTTCAAGCTATGATTTGGGCCAGGGGCTGCTGCTAGTTTTCCCTCATTTTGGTTTTTTTTCCCCGGCCTTGGGGTTTTGGGAAAAATTGCATTGAATGCTCCCTTTTTGGTTTCCCGGGGTGGATTCTACCTCCCTAATCGGGGGGAAAAAAAAATTTCGTACTGCAAAATTTACTTTGAAAGGGTTTGGGGGCTCCCCATACGGAAAAACTTTTGTTTTTTCATGGAGGAAAAATCCTGCGAAAATCCCTTCTTTGGGGTGCCCTGGCTCCTCCCCCAATAATCCTGTGTTTGACGGATTTACCTCTGATTGATCAAATGGGCTGACTCATGGGGGTTTTTCCCTTTGAAGACTTTTGATACCTTGGGGGTGGGGTGTAATTAATACTCACGATATTTCAGAATGTAAACCTGACATCTTAGATAGAGATGTTGCTGATAATCTGTCTCCGCACCAGCCTGATGATTGCACCATAGGCCCCCCGGGGGCAACGCTTAACTTGTCTGCCCCGGAGCGAGAATATTTGCATTTGTATATTAAGGAACCTAAAAATTTTCGTTTTCCGGGAGTTCTGCTCCTCCCAAGCTGCCCAGCTTTTGCTGTGATGATGGTTCTCACCTCAGGTATTCTGCTGCTGCAGGTTGTGAAACTAAGATAGAATCCGCCGTTAATCGACTGTGCAGAATCTGGGCTAGGAGTCATAAGACTCTAAAAAATGCCCAACTAAAACAAATCTATAAAAAACGCCATCCCAGACCCAAATATTTCTGTATTTGAGTCCCATCAGTAAAATATGCTCCCAAGCAGTTAAAGGGAAAACTTCACCAAGGCCACCCTGCTAAACCTGGCGGGTCTGTTGAGGGTCCGATGGCCCCTCCTAAGAGGGGGAGTACTGTTATGATCGTGCCCGACAGACCCCCAGCTTTGGGCTCTGGACTCCGGCCACGGCCGTTGTGGTGAAAACCGTGGCTTCTAACATAATGGCTTGCATTTGTTTTCCCCAGTGTGAACTTGGTCCTCTGTTCTATTCTATTTTATTGATTCCTGGCCGATACCCATGGTCTGGAATTCCAGCACTCCACGGGTTAAACTGGCTCCTTGCTCCTGGGTGATTGACAGTTCTATCTTCCTATCTTGTCTTCCGTTTCTTCCTCCTATTGCCTTTGTCTTTAGTTTTCCTGGCAGTTATTTAAGGGCTATTCTGTCTCCTCCCCTTGCCTGTTATACTGGTCTGTTTCTGCCTATAGCTCACCTTCTTTATTCTGTGCCTTCCTGGTTGCCTTACTCAGCTTGTTCACGTTTATTCTTCTGACTTCTGACTTTGTACCGCGTTCCCATCAGTTACCGACTCAGCTTGCCTGACTTTCCCTTATTGTGTTTTGTATTGTTTGTCTGCGTCTTGTGTTTTCACGCTATTGTCACGTCAGAGGAGGTGCAGTGGGCCCTGACTGCCACCCAGCCCACTGTCCCTGCCTACTTGGCGTGCTGCCCTAGATGGCAGACCCCAACTGGGCGACAGCCCCTATGCTGCTAAGTGCAGGGCCATCAGGAAAAACACAGAGTTAATCAGTCCGGGTCAAAACAGTGTGGTAACGGATAAGCCAAGAAACGTAATCCAAGTGGAGGGTCAGAAACAAGCTGGGGTCCAAACACGGTCAGGAGCGCAGTACAAAAACGGAGGCAAAAGCGAGGTCAGAAACAGGCCGAGGTCAGAAACACAGGAAGACAACTATACACAAGAATCACAGGGAAAACAACAAAAGAACACCTTTGACAGGTAAAGCCTGGAGGAACTGGGGAGGTTTAAAAGGTCTGCACGGACACCACCCCCGCAGCTGATTGGTGTGGCATCCGGGCCCTCCGATTGGTTCTGAGAGCTGTCACTCCTGGCTCAGGAGCAGCACCTCTCCCAGGGTGTGGTCTGAGGGCACACCTATTAACCCTCGCAGGTTGTTGCGTTAAACGGGTGGAAGGCTGCCCAGACGAACGTATCCTGACAGCTATTCAGTTTAGCACTCAGTCACCTGGTTGGGGCCGACCTATTAAGGAGTCGGGCACCCCAAAAGGCAGGGACAGGGGTCGGGACCAGTGTCAGGGCCTCACACTGTCTGTGTCTGTTTGTGCGCCCCTGACTGGTCCCTTACAAACACAGTACAGATTCATGACTGACTTTTTCACAGTCTTACTCTGCGTATAGCTGTTCGGTAACCCACTGTGTGGTGGAATGGCAGCATAACTCTATTGAAGTAAATGGGGCCTGTTGCAAGTTTTCTCTAGCATACCTTAGTCATACAGCATAGCATCATTTCATGTGATGAGAATACCCCCTTTAGGATGTTGAGATTCTTGGCCAATTTTAAAAAGCTTCTTGGAGGAACTTTGAAATTTTAAGGGCTGCTTTTAAAAATCCAACAGAAACTTAATGGTCCTTAAACTAAAAACTTTTGACATTGATTGTTGCCTAAATCAACACTATTCCCCAAACCATTTACAAGAAAAGAAATAATGTATACAGATCTTATGTATTTACTGTATTTTATACAAATAAGCATTGTTCTGCCTCCATGAATATACTGCCAAGTTAAAGTAGTTATCTCTCTGGAAGGCATATAGACATCAGTAAGTGATTCCCAGCAATTTCTTTTAGACCAGATTGAGATCACATGAGATAAATAAATCAAAAATCTCAGGGGAAACAATTTAGGCTCCTCACACCACATAGGGGGATATAGCTTTTCTAAAGTCATACCCAAAACTTACAACCTTCAATGTGAATGTGATTAATATAAATGAGATATTCACCTACATGCAGCTGTTTTATGATATTTGCCTCTCCTCAGTGCAGAGTAAAAAACTGTTTGATTTGAGACTCTAAGTGCAGCTCAAAAGGAGTAACGTTCCTCATTAGGGAAAGACACCATGTAAGAATGTGCAGACTTTTAAAACCAATAGTTCTCCCAGCAATTTAAATATATTTAAAAAGGCTAGAGGAAATGAGCTAGGATTCTGCAGTACCACCTACTGGATGTAGTTTTCCTCATGTCCCATTTAACTCACTGAGCAGCATTCACTTTTACATGCCTATGTCATATGTCAGCCATTTACACTAATTACAAAAAGTTAGGCATACTATATTTGGCTTTTGGTTGAAATTTCAGGGTGAACATAAAAATTCTTGATTTTTTTTTTAAATTAAATAAATGAGCACACGTCTTAACTTTAGAATGCACATGTCCAACTTTCCAATGTTTTAGTGCTTTTTGCACAACTTACTAATCTCTAACAGGGAGCTTAATAGCAAAATTCCAAACAGGTGTTTGATCCCTGAATTGTCCAACAAATTAAGGGGATCAATTTGAATTGGGATTTAAACAGTTCTCCTCATCTTGCTGTCCACATTTTGACATCATGAGACCAAGACCACACCTTATAATTGGTCAACAGTATCTCGCCATTATGACCACTGAGCTTAGAGTGTCACAGAGTGTCATCAGCAGGTTGCAACACAGATAGAGAGGCAAAGTAGAAGTGGACATCCTTTGGCTACATCACACACTGATGACCGCTCCATTGTAAACGATGCCCTTCGGAACCAGACATAAATGTCACACAACTCCAGACTAACATGACTAACAGATAGTGATGAGCGATTACGTTGACTATTGTCATCGGGTCGATAGTCGATATCGGCAATTATCAAGACAATTTCCGATAGTCGATAATAGATTATCGCCGATGACCATTAAAGTCTATGGGAGAGCAACAACACCTTCATTCTTACACCCAAACAGGGCTGGAGAAGCTGGAATTAACATCCACAACAGTCAAATGGATACGTGCTACATCTTAGACAACACACTTAGGTTATAAAAGCCACAGAAAAAAAGTCACACACCATTCACTAGCTCTCTCTTGTACCACAGCATGACCCTTAAACCTGCATAACTCACAAATTAAAAAGTGCCACAAGGCAGTATGATTTGAACCATCATTTTACTTGAACTGGACATTGACTATCCCTGTCCTGAAACGCAGCATGACCTTTAAACATATCTGACCCCCAGATTTAAAAAAATGCCGGAAAAAGGAGTCTTTTAACCACTATTTTAGTTGAACTGGACATTGACTATATCTGTCCTGGGCCACAGCATGAGCCCCAAACCTGCATAACCCCAGATTAAAAAGTGCCGGAAAAAAGGAGTCTTTCAACCACCATTTTAGCTTCACTGGACATTGACTATACCTGTCCTCGGCCACAGCATGAGCCCCAAACCTGCATGACCCCCAGATTAAAAAATGACGGGAAAAAAAAGTCTTTCAAGCACCATTTAAGTTTCACTGGACATAGACTATCCCTGTTCCTGAGCCACAGCATGAGCCCCAAACCTGCATAACCCCAGTTTAAAAAGTCCCGGAAAAAGGAGTCTTTCAACCACCATTTTATTTTCACTGAAATTGACATACCTTCCTGGGCCACAGCTTTGACCCCCAAAAAAGCATGACCCCCAGTTTAAAAGGTGCCGGAAAAAAATTTTTCAACCCCCTTTTTAAAGGGGTTTCACTGACATTTACCACCTTCCTGGCTAAATTTGGGGATACAGCTCCCCTGTCCTGCTTTTTGTTGCTAATTTTAAAACGATTTCTGAGAAGCTTTTCAAAAATGCCTCAAAGGTTTATCTTATTCCAAAACAAAAGCCCTAATTCAGTGTGTTTATTTTTTCTAAATCAACTTTTTTACTGCTTTTTAGCAGCAGGGGCACTCCAGGACCTGTGGATGACATCACTCCTGTTACTCATAGAACAAAAACCCAGGGAGAGAATTGTTTACGGTCAGTTCTGAGGGAACTGAAATAGCCCGGGGGGCTCACAAATTCACTTTTATCTCCTTAGGGGGAAAACAAGGGGAAAAAAGCAATATTTTGGAAAAGTCTTTATTTTGTTTCCATAAATTTAAAGCTATTCTTTGTACGAGACAACCCCTTTTAAATTGTCGTCCGTTTTTTTAGGGGTGTACTCACAGAAACCCCGGGCTCTGATTGGTTTATGTTGCACATGTCATTTAGGGTACCCCTTTCTTTCCCCCCAGAGTTCTCTGCCCCACGGGCATGCCAGTGCTCGGGGCCCCTTTTTCAAAAAAAGACGCTTCGTACCCGCAAATACCATAAACTTTGCTTCTGCAAACCGAAGTTTTTCCCGAAATTCAAACAAATTCCATTTATTAGAATCGTTACCCCATCCTAGCGAACCCCTTTTATAAAGTCAATATCTGTTAGTAGTTGAGCGATTATTTTCGACAAAGTTAAATCGGGACGGGTTTTTATGTTTACGGTTTTTTTTTTCCACCCAAAGGTGGAGAACTGGAATTAACATCCCCAACAGCAAATGGTACGTGCACATCTTTTGGCAACCATTAGGGTTTTAAAAGCCACAGAAAAAAAATCACCACCCTTCACTACCTCTCTTGTACCACAGCATGACCCTTAAACCTGCATGACCCACAAGTTAAAAAGTGCCAGAAGGCAGTATGATTTGAACCATCATTTTACTTGAACTGGACATTGACTATCCCTCTCCTGGAACGCAGCATGACCCTTAAACCTATCTAACCCCCAGATTTAAAAAGTGACGGGAAAAGGAGTCTTTGAACCATCATTTTAGTTGAACTGGACATAGACTATCCCTGTCCTGGGCCACAGCATGAGCCCCAAACCTGCATGGCCCCAAATTAAAAATTGCCGGAAAAAAAAGAGTCTTTCAACCACCATTTTAGTTTCACTGGATATTGACTATACCTGTCCTGGGCCACAGCATGAGCCCCAAACCTGCATGACCCCAGATTAAAAAGTGCCGAGAAAAAGGAGTCTTTCAAACCACCATTTTAGTTTCACTGGACATATACTGTCCCTTTCCTGGGTAGCGCTTGCCCCTCCGTATGAGTGCGGACCAATTGAGCTTCACTTGGAAATACTGGTGGTTAACGCTCCTGTTCCACCCAGGTGCCCTTTTTCTTGGCATTCTTTTTCTCATTTTACTCAACGTGCTGGAGGAAATGGTCTCTGTACTTTGTTCTCTGTCCGTGCTCCATACTCCATGTCCTCTGAATAACCTACTCTGGTCAAGTTTTCCTGTACCCCCTTGTACAATTCAGGGAATTTTATTAACCAGCTATTTTGTACATGCAAGTTTTTTAGTAGATTAATTCAAAAACCCACATTTTAAAATAGGATGGAATCCCACCATTCTTTGTTTCTCTTTTTTTTAATTGTTTTAAAAGGGGTTGTCTAAATACAGAGATTGATAGCTATGTTAAGATCTTGCAAAAACAAGTAATTTTGGCAATATGTGTCCATTAACAGTGTCCTACCAAACCCTGTTTCTGACAACACCATCACCCTTGAGCAACTCTTGACAATTTTGAAGAACAAATGTCTGTATAGAAACAACATTTGTTACAATAGAACCTGTAGTCTAGCTGCATGTCACAGCAAAATGCCCCCAAAAATTCAAAGCATGACCCTTGAGCCACTTTGGACAATTGGGAAGAACAAATGTCTGTTAGAAACAACATTTTTTAGAATAGGACCTTTTATATTGCTGCATTTCAAAGTAGAAAGACCGAAAAATTAATAAATATGACTTCTCAGCCCCCCTTTAAAAATTGTGAGGGAGAAATGCCACTTAGAAGTTTCCACCTATTTTTTTCCCCGCCCTTTTTTTTCCAAAAAAAAATGAACCCATGGGAAAAATTTTTGCTGTATCTCACGCAACATGACCTCAAAACCATTGACAATGCGAAAACTTCTAAAGATAAAGTGAGTAAATGAATACAGTGTTGTCATGAAACCTTGCTGTCTTTTACAGTCTCCTCACAGCAAAACCAGCAAAATGAACTGGGGGAAAAGAGAATAAACTTTTCAAAAAAGAAAGTCATTTAAAAAAAAGTTTTCAAAGGACCATTTCGTTTGAAGAGGAATGTAAAGTAGCCGGAAACTAACGGTACCTGGCAATTGGGGCCACAACACCCTCAAATCCATGCCTGATTTCATCTTGTTTAAAAGTAAAACGACCACATTATCTGTGGAAACCCGTTTCGTTTTTGTAATACTCCCCCAGCTGTGCTGAAGGTCTTTCAGTTTTCGCTGGGTGGGAGGAAAAACACCTCTATCGTGGCGACGAGCTCTGCTATTCGTCCTTTTTGGATACCCAGAAGTCTTTTTGGGTCCGGAAACACACCAAAAACATGGGTTTTGAGCCCAGATAGCGTGCCCATGATTTAAAACTGGTCTTGTGGTTTGGATGTGTGCCCTGCATTGCAGCTTTGGTGAGGTGGTAACAAAGATTGCCAAAGGGGTCCCCCTTTAAGGCTTCTCCCACCTTGCGCTGTGCTGCTCCCCACGGCTACTTGGGGCACCTTTGCGCCCTGATGCTGTTCACCGTGACATTTGGGGGAACGTGAAGCAGACGCAACAGATGTCTCCATTGATCAATCAGCAAGGTCTCCTTTTCCTCATTTTACTCTCTTTTTGGGGGTGGGGGGGAAGGGAAATGCTGAGTTTTTTTTTTTTTTTTGCCCCGGGGATCCAGGAGGGTGGCCACCCAGTAGCTTTGATCATTTTGATGGCCTTAATGCGAGGTATGTTGGGAGGAAATGGGCACCCAAGCACTCATGGAGAGAGGACCCTTTTTTTCCCCAAGCCTCGGGGTCGGGGGGCACTAGCAAACTGATCTTCCTCATCTTCCCTCCCCCTCAAATTTCGCGCCAAACTTTTTCCCAAGGCAGGGACGTCGTAACATCGTGTCTAGGAATACCTCCTCCCCCCTTCCTCCTCCTCCGCTGCCTCCGGCACAGCCAAACACACCCCTGACTTCCCTAGATGATGCACCCGAAGCTGTGCCCACTTTTGCACAGCTCGGGCCCCCCGCCCACTGCGTAATGAAGACCATTAAAATTGTAAAACTGTCGGGCCTTTGATTTGACGGGGGAAAAAGGCTCCGTGCCCCGCACTTTTGCCCCTCTCCTCCTCCGCGTGGGGGGACTTTGTTTCAGATGCCCAACGTCGTTCCAGAAAAGATCACCACAATGCTCATGCTGACGGGGGGATCGTCCGCACGACTTTTTTGTGGCTTCTTCAAAAACTGGCAAGGATGGTGCAGGCTCTTTCACCTCCTCCACTCTTGGGGGCTCAACCCCCCGAGGCCCACACCGTGCTTTCAGGCCATTGTCACTTCGTACTGGAAAAGGCTTTGCGCGCGCCAAACGCTGGGCATTGGAGGTGAATTCCAGCGTGTTCCCAAAAGTCAAAATGAGACGGTTGAGGGAGGCCCTGAGCTGACGCTGCAACCAGCCACGGGGGGGAACAGGGGCGAACGGGGGAAGTGCGACTTAGACTTCGAACATTCCTCACACAGTCCAGACCCCCGGGGAGCTCTTTAGAAATTTTGGGCGATAAGGTTCATACATGTGCCCCGGGAAGGGATGTGCTCCACCACCGATCTTTAAAGGCGGCAGCAGATTTTGCCCCCCCGTTATCGCACACCACCTTCCTGCCAGGGTTTTGGGACCCAGCCAGCGCTCGGTCCGTTGCGGAAGCCGTCACACCCCCTACTGTGGGGGGACGGTCTCCAAAACAGATTAATTTTTAACACGGGCCGGTTTTTTTCTGGGGGACTATACCCCAAGGGACCTTGGGGAAAGAACCCTGCACCCCTCCCTCGGTTTTGAGGAGCGTGCGCCAGCCCGAGAGCCACCATCACCCCCCGAGACATCCCCCCACTCACCCAGTGGCTGTACAGAGATATAGCGGCCTTGGGTGTTCTTACAGTCCATGTGCGGTGGCAATGGATTTTCGGCCCCAGATGAGACAACGCGCGAAATTTTTGATGACAAGGTTGGGCCCGGGGGGGACAGCTTTTCTAACAAGAAAAAGCCTGCTGGCATCTGTATTGGGGCAGGCAAGGGCCCTACGTGGCTAACCCATTGTGTCCACCAAAGGAAAAAGGGAACATTTCCAAGGCCCAAAAACCTGGGATTGCCGACATTCAGGCTTTTGGCTTTGGGATGGGTTTGGGTTTTAAAGTGTTTCTCTGCTCCCAAACCCGGAAGACAGAAGGAGCTGCTAGACTGGGCCCTGAGGGGGTGCGGTCCAAAATGGCGGAAGGGAAGGGGTAGGAGGGTCCTGGTGGTGGGTTTGGTTTTTCGGGCGACGGTGGGGGGCTGAAGGGGGGTTATCCCCATAGACTCGAGAGACATGGGGAGCTGAGGAACGCTTTGGGGGTTTGGGCGGAGGAGGAGGCGGAGACAGAGGTGGACAGTGGTTGGAGGCCCCCGGTCGGGCCCGGCCTTTTTTTTGGGCCAAATGTTGCCCCCATTTAAATCATGCATTCGCTGCATGTATAACATGTTGGTGGTGGGTTTAAACCCCCTAAGGTTTTACCTCTTTAGCGTTTTCGAAAGGGGGCATTGACATCGCTGGGGGAAACAGAGGCTTGGGCAAAAAAGGCCCCCGGCTTGAGAGGTCCTGGACCTTTTTGACGGCGTAAGCGAGGGGGCGGGTTTGCGCTGACTGGCTGTGGAATCAATCAGCGGACCTGCGACCCCCTCTCCCTTTTTGAGGGGGAACCCCTACTGACACTACCCATCTCTTCCCCTCGTCCCAAAGATGAAAGCGCTTCAAACAAATTCTGCTGAAAAGACCACGTTGGGGTCCGCATTCGTCATCTCATCATCAACACAGGTGACTTGGGCGCCTGACATTTTGCTCCGGAGCTCGGGCTAAACAAGAGGGACTGCAAAGGCGTTGCCGACCGCCCGGGAGTTTTGCCGATTGACCGGCTTCCTTCTCCTCTGATGGCATCAGTAACTGGGCGTCAAAGCAGAGAAAATCATCCTCTTTTGCCTCTTGATCTTTTAACATGCCTTTTGACCCCAACCGCATTTTGTCATCAAAGAGGTCTTCAGAAAATGGATTATCCACAGTGGTGGGTACACGAGTTGACATTTGGGCTGCTTCATGTTGGACGGATGCTGGTGATGCTGATGACGACATTTGTGCCCGTGACTAGGAGACGAGGAGGTAAGACTGCTGGATGCAGGTTGCATTAACCACTGAAGGACAGATTGGCGACGCTGTTCATTACTGAAATTCACAGGGGCCTGACCCAGCGATGACAGGCCTGACGGTCCTGCAACTGACGATCCGCTGGCATGCGTGTCTTCGCCAGCACTGGAAGGAGCACCTTCTCTCGTACCTCTACTTCCATGTCCCCTCTTTGCTTGCTTACCACCAGAATTTCGCTCCATGTTCAGAAATATAAAAATTTGAGAAGGTATGGAAGAGTTTTGGAAAGTCTCTTATTAAAATACGGCAAATCACAGCTATTCTCAAATCCCTCAAATCAAACAAAATTGCTGGATTCAAATTGAACTGCAAAGTAGATCTATCAACAAAGCTTGACTGACCAAAAGTGAAAAAAACTCTGAAATGTATACGGATATTAAAAGGTATGTTTGGCACGTTTCAATTCACCTGTGGTGACTACAAAATTGCTGTATTCACATTTAAGTGCAAGGTGCCTCAATGAACAAAGCTGTAGTGCGCCAAAGTGAAAAAACACGTATCTATAATGTATTCGGATAATAAAAGGTATTTTTTGGCACCTATCAATTCACCTGTGGTGACTACAAAATTGCTGTATTCAAATATAACTGCAAAGTAGATCTATCAACAAAGCTGGCCTACGCCAAAGTGAAAAAAACACGTATCTGAAATGTATTCGGATAATAAAAGGTATTTTTGTCACCTTTCAATTCACCTGTGGTGACTACAAAATTGCTGTATTCACATTTAAGTGCAAGGTGCCTCAATGAACAAAGCTGTAGTGCGCCAAAGTGAAAAAACATGTATCTGTTATGTATTCGGATAATCAAAGGTATTTTTGGCACCTATCAACCTGTGCTGACTACAAAATTGCTGGATTCTAATTTAACTGCATGGTGGCTATATCAACAAAGCTGGAATGGGCAAAATTGAAAAAGAACACCTATCTGAAATGTATACTGATAATAAAAGTGGAGTTTTGCAGCTAACAAAGAGACCTGCAGTTACTAGAAAAGATTAGTATCCTAATATAAGTTCAGGCTGCCCAATATCTAGGAAATATTTCAATAGAAAACTGTTAATAATAAAGCTATTGCAGTGCAATGTCTACACTAAGTCTTGGTGAACTATATCCAGTATTCTTTATAGAGCTTGTCTGTGTTCGCCCGCGGGCCCCCTCCCCCCCGCTGCACCCCGTGACTTTACAGCGGTAGATGCTCCTTTAAAATTCTCTACCTAATTACACAAAATCTTCCAATTTCTGATCTAACTAAGTTGTAAGGATCACAGCTAACAGTAGAGCTTTCTCTGTGAAGAAATAGAATAATTTCGCTGAGCTGGTTGGACACAGGCAGAGCGCACGACCTACTGCTATGAGACGCTGAGAGACACTGATCATGAACAGGAAGGGCTGTTCTATGTAAAACGAGGTCATGTGATTTTTCCAGCCAATCGCAACCATACACATCCCAGTCATGACGACGTACACACATCTCACCCTGCTCTATTCTGTAAGCTGATTTGCTGGCTGCTAAAATGACAGGAAGCGCCGAAAATGGCACGATATTAATAGATGATGCACAGATTTTAACCTAAATTATCGCATGATCTAAAAATTTTGATCAACATAAAAACTGTCGATAATAATCGCTAAACCCAGGGAATGACAAATTTTGGGGCCCGTGACTGGGAGGACTGGGTGGAAGACGTGGTGCGGGTTGCTTTAAAAACCACTGAAAACAAAATTGTTGCCCGCTTTTCCCTTATTTGAATTCACAAGGCCCTAAACCCAGCGATGACGGGGCCTGACGGCCCTGAAATCCGACAATCCACGGTTTGGGCTGTTGTCCCCAGCACGGGGGAAGGAGCACCTTCTCTCGTACCTTACCCCCAAAGGCCTCCCCCCCCCTCTTTGCTCTTTTACTACCGGGCATTTCGCTCCATGTTCAAAAAGAAAACTTTTGAGGGGAATGGAAGATTTTTTTTGGGAAAAACTCTTTTTTAAAAAGAGGGAAAATTTCACGCTATTCTAAAAATCCCTCAAATAAAAAACCCAAAATTGCTGAAATTAAAAATTAAGTGAAAGGTGCCCCTATCAACAAAGCGGGGCCGGGGCCCAAAATGAAAAAACCTATTTTGAAAGTATTTGGATAAAAAACTGTATTTATTTGCCCCAAAAAAATAACCTGCGGTAAAGAAAAAATTGCGTATTAAAATTTTTAAGTGCAAGGTCCCTCTATCAAAAAAGCTGGGCCTTTTTTTTCCCAAAAGTAAAAAAAAAAACCCCTATCGGGAAATGTATCCCGGATAAAAAAGGGTATTTTTTGGGCACCTAAAAATACACCTCCCGGGGGGGGCCGGGGGGGCCCGCAAAAATTTGTTTTTTTTAAAATTTTAAGTGCAAGGGTTGCCTTTAAATTAAAACCAAAAGCTGGGCCCGGGAAAAAAAATTTAAAAAAAAAAAACACGTATCTGAAAAATTTTAATCCCCCGGATAATAAATGATATTTTTTGCCCCCTAAAAAATAAAACCTCCCGGGGGGGAAACGCCCAAAATTGTTTTTTATTGAAAAATTTTAAGGGGAAAGGGTTTTTGCCTCCTTCAAAAAAAGGGGGCGGGGCGTGGGCAAAAGTGAAAAAAAAAAAACCACTTTCCCTAAAAATTGTAACGGTAATAAACGTTATTTTTTTTGCACTAAAAAATACACCTCCCCGGGAGGGAAACGAAAAAAAAATTGTTTGGAATTGAAATTTAATTTGAAAGGGTTTGCCTCTATCAAAAAAGGGTTTGGCCTTTCCCCAAAAAAAGGAAAAAAAACCCCTTTCTAAAATTTGTATATGGATAAAAAAACCGGTTTATTTTTTGACCTAAAAAAAACCCCTTTTGGGGGGTTTTGCGAAAAAAATTGTTTGTATTGAAATTTAAGTCCCAAGGGGTGGGCCTTTTATTAACAAATTTGGGACGGGGCCCAAAAAAAAGGTGAAAAAAAACACATATCGGAAATGTAAAAGGGATAATAAACGGTTTTTTTTTTGAACCTAAAAAAATTAAAATGGGGGGTGAGGGAAAAAAATTGCTTTTTTTATTAAAATTTTAAAGTCCCCAAGGTTTTGCCTCTATCAAAAAAGCGGGGGAGGGGGAAAAAAAGGGGAAAAAAAACATTTACCCGAAAATGTTTTACGGATAATGGAAGTGGAGTTTTGAAACCTAAAAAATTTAGCCTCCCAGTGACTAGAAAAGATCGGGAAACCTAATAAAAGTTCGGGGCCCCCGGCCCCAAACTTACAAGTAATTTTTCAAAAAAAAAAAAAGGTTAAAAAAAACCCTTTGGAAATTTGAAAATTCAAACCCTAAGTTGGCTGAAATATATCCCATCCTTTAAAAAGGCTTTCTGTGTTTTCCCCCCCCCCCCCCAACCACCTCGCTTTTCCCCATGACTTTCCAGGGCTAGTTGCTCCTTTAAAAATTCTCAGCCTAACTCCCTAAAATCTGCAAATCTCAAATCTCCCTAATTTTAAATTGTTCACAGCTAAAAGTTTAGCTGTCTTTTGTAAAAAAAATTTTGAAAAAAATTTCACTGAGTTTTTGGACAGAGGCAGACCCGCACGTCCTACTCCTATGAGATGTGCCCCTCACGAGGCCAAAAACGGAAGGGCTGTTCTATGAAAAACTAGGTTTTTGGGGATTTTTCCATCCAATCGAAACCTTTTGCACATCCCAGTCAGGGAACGTCGCACACCCCAGCCTCCCCCCTGCTCTTTTCCCTCAAAGTAAATTTTCGGGCCCGGGCCAAAATGAAAAGGAAGCGCTAAAAAATGGCGCGAAATTAAAAAGATTATGCACAGTTTTTAACCTAAATTATGCGTGATCAAAAAAAAATTTTTTTAAAATGAAGGGGAATTCGTTTGGGAATTTTCCCAAAAAAAAAAACTTGGGTTCTCCCACGGAGCCAAAGTTTATGGTATTTGCGGGTACAAAAGGGGGCTTCCTTTTTTTGTTAAAATGGCGCGAGCCCCTTTTGCTTTCCTTTGGGGAAAAGAAACTCTTGGGGGAAAAAAGGAAAGTCCCCTAAATGCCCAATGTGCGGACATGAAAGGAAATCAGAGCCCGGCAGGCTTCTGGACGTCCAGCCCTAAAAAAAAGGGGAGGGAACCCCTTAAAAGGGGTTGTCTCGCTACAAAGAAAGCTTTAAAATTGTAGGGAACACAAAATAAAGACATTTTCCAAATATATTGCTTTGTTCCTCTGTTTTCCTTAAGGAGATACAAGTGAATTTATGACCTCCCTGGCTATTTCAGTTCCCTCAGTAACTGACCTGTAAACAGTTCTCCCCCTGCTGTTTGTTCAATGAGATAACAGTGAGTGACATCATCACACAGGTCATGGCAGTGTCCATGCTGCTGAGCAGTAAAAAGCTTGATTTATGTAAAATAAACAGAACTGTAATTAGGGCTTTAGTTTTGGGGATCAGATAAAGCCTTCTGAGAGCAGTTGAAAAGCTTCTTAGCTAATCTGATCTAATTAGCAACTGAAAGCACTGAGCAGGGAGCTGTATGCAAATGAGTCAGTCTGAACCAGGAAGTGACAGAGTATTTCATTCATGCATTCTGTGAAACTCTGTGGGGAACAATCCTTTAAATTTCACACACTTCTGAACGGGTGGGGGGTTTTTAAAACGGTTGACCCACTGGACCACTGCCGGGCTTCCCAGGGGTGTAACCAAGTGGCCAGCGGCAGGGGCTTTTCACAGACCCTTTTTGGGGGAAAGTTTGACTGACCCCAACAAAACCGGGCACCCCCCCCAAGCAGCCCCCGGGCGCGGAGCTGACCAAAAGGCCCAGAAGTGCCAAGGTGGGCACCAACATATGGAACGAAAAAAGCAGCAAAAAAAAATTTGCGGTCAAACAAGACGGGACAAAACAATGCCAAACGGGAGTATAAGCAAAAGGTAAAGGGAACAAAAAAATAGACAGACGAAGACACCAAGAACAAACAAGACAAAAAGCTAAAATCAGGAAAAACCAAAAGGTTTTACCAGGGCAGGAACCGGGGGCAAGAAAAAGGAAAGGAAAACTCCAAAACACAGACAAGACCCCGAGACCACTGAGAACACCCGGACTGCTAAAAAACAAGATCAAAAAACATACACAACAGACTACAATAAGACAAACAACAAAAAGGGATCAGGCGGGAGTGTGGGGAAAGCGGTTATAAACCCACATGTGGGGGGATTGGCAAGGAACCCAACCCCATGACACTGTGGGTGGAAAGGGGAAGTTTGGGGGCCGCCGCCCTCTAAAAGGTAAAAGGGAATAGGGCAGCCCAAAGTGGGGAGCAGCAGGGCCACAAAGAAAGCCCACAGCAATCACGGGTGAGTAAGCAGCGGCTACAGGACGCTCCAAGGACACTGCAACAGGAACCGATCTGGTGGAACATGGTACGATGCATTTCCACAGAGGGGGGCCGAGCGTAAGGACAGGAACATGTCGGACCGTGACAGTCCCCCCCTCCTTAAGCCGCCTCCCCCCCTCCCCCCCAACCACAAAATGGAAATTCCCCTGGGTGGGGGGACCAAAACAATCCGGGGGCAACCCTAAAACCAACTACAGCTGCACACCCAGTATGGGGAATACCTGGGAAAATAAGGTAAACAGGAGGAACAAACGGGCAAGGCAAAAGGGGAGGGGAACCCAGGGCGGGCAGTAACAAGGGGCTCAGAAAGGCTCAAGGTGGGACCGTAACCACGGGGACTTAAAGGGGCTCAGGGGGGGCCCGTAACCCAGGGGACTCAGAAGGCTCGGGGCGGGACCGTAACCACGGGGACTCAAAAGGTCGGGGCGGGCCCGTAAGCCACGGGGACTAAAGGCTAGGGAGGCCCGTAAGCCCCGGGATCAAAAGGGCTCAGGGGGCGGGACCTAACCAGGGGGATCAAAGGTCGGGGCGGCCCGTAACCCCGGGGGATTTAGAAGGCAGGTAGGGCCAGCGCTCCCAAACACCAAAAGACCGCCAAAAAAGAAAAAACACTCCCACACACAAAAAAGGAAAACCCAAAAAGACCTGCACATGGAAAAAAAAACAAGGAAAAATTCAGCGGAGTCCATGGCCTGACCCCTACGTAAGGGTGAGGGGAAAAGGGGGTAGTACCCACGGACCACTCCCGGGCTTGCTCCGAGGGGCAAAACCCCAATGGCCACGGGCCATGGGCATCTTTTCAAGCCTTTGGTGGGAAGGTTGACTGACCCCCAACGCCCCCGGCGCCCCCCGAGAGTCCCCGGGAGCGGCAGCTGACCAGAAAGGCCCGAAGTGCCAAGGGTAGGCACCAACAGTATGAACAGAACAAAGCAACAAGAAGTAAAAGTCAGGTCAAACGAAGACGGAAAAAACAGATGCCAAACAGGGGGATAAGCAAAAGGGAAAGGGGAAAAATAAAAAAAACAACTGAAGACACCCAAAAACATAGCAAGATAAAGCTAAACTCAGCAAGAAACCAAGGCAGAAACCCGGCAGGAAAAAAAGGGCAGGAACAAAGGGAAAGGGAAATCACAAAAAACACAGAGACACCAAAACCACATGACCACACCCGGGCTGCTAACAAACAAAAAGAAAACACAAGCAACAATACAATAAGACAAACAACAACAAGGGATCAGGGAGGGAGTTGGGAGAAGCAGGTTTAAAAAACCCAAGGGGGGAAGGGGTTGGCAGAAGAAAGCCCCCAAACCCCCCTGCCCCACTGTGGGGAAAAAAAGGAAGGGAAAATTTGGCCGCCCCCCTCTATAGAGCTTTCAAGGAATAGGGGAGCAGCCAAGATTTGGGGGAGCCAGGCCCGCGGGCCACACGCAAACACAGTGGTAAGCAGCGGCTACAGGGGTCATAGCGAACTGCAAAGGAACCAATCTGCGATAGGGAAAATAGTACAAATGCGGTTCCAGCAAGGCCCCCAGCGTAAGGACATTAACGTGTCACGGACCATGACAACTTCTCACTGTGTGTCCTGTTATAAGCATCTTGCTGCTGCTGCACTGTCTTGAACTTATTATAAAACAAACTCATTTTATTAGCGACTGAGGGGAAAGACCATCACAAGTGCGTGTCATTTACACACCTGTTAGTCAACCAGCGTTATTATCTATCTGCCGCTGCACTATATTGCACTCATTATAAAACAAACTCGTTTTATCAGCGACTAGGGGGAAAGAACATCACAAGTGTATATCATTTGCACACTTGTCACTTAACCAGCGTTATTATTTTCTTGTAGTTTGTGGGGTATTCTCCCTAAAGTCCCGGGTGGGTGTACTTCTGCCCCATATACACCAAAATAACATCTGGTTGTTCTGTAGGGTATTTAATACCCAAGGCTTAATTTAACCTCTTGATTGTGGGGTAATTTGGACTAAAATACAGGGTGTCTTTTTTCGTTTTGTCCTATATACGCCTAAATTACATCTGATGTTTCTGTACGGTGTTTCATACCCAAGGCTTAATTTAACCTCTCGAATGTGGGTTAATTTGGACTAAAATATAGAGTGTCTGTATTTTTTTGGTCCTATATACGCCTAAATTACATCTGGTTGCTCTGTACGGTATTTCAAACCCAAGGCTTAATATAATCTCTTGATTGTGGGTTAATTTGGAATAAAATACAGGGTGTCTTTTTTATTTTGTCCCATATACACCTAAATTACATCTGATTTTTCTGTAGGGCATTTCATACCAATGGCTTAATTTAACCTCCCGATTGTGGGTTAATTTGGACTAAAAAACATGGTGTCACTATGTTTTGGTCCTATATACGCCTAAATTACATCTGGTTGTTCTGTACGGTATTAAATACCCAAGGCATATTTTAACCTCTCGATTGTGGGATAATTTGGACTAAAATACAGGATGTCTTTTTTTTTTTTTGTCCCATATAGGCCTAAATTACATCTGATTTTTCTGTAGGGTATTTCATACCAAAGGCTTAATTTACATTTTGATTTTAAGTTAATATGGACTAAAATACAGGGTGTCTTTTTTATTTTGTGCCATGTACGCTTAAATTACATCTGGTTGTTCTGTAGAGTATTTTATACCCAAGTCTTAATTTAACTTCTTGATTGTGGGGTAATTTGGACTAAAATACAGGGTGTCTTTATTTTTTTGTCCTATATACGCCAATTTTGAAATTTGGTTCTCTGTACAGTATTTCATACCCAAGGCTTAATTTAATCTCTCGATTGTGGGTTAATTTGGACTAAAATACAGGGTGTCTTTTTATATTTTGTCCCATATACGCCTAAAATACATCTGATTTTTCTGTAGGGTATTCAATACCAAGGCTTAATTTAACCTATTGATTCTGGGTTAGTTTGCAATAAAATACAGGGTGTCTTTTTTATTTTGTCCCATATACGCCTAAATTACATCTGGTTGTTCTGTACGGTATTTAATACCCAAGGCATATTTTAACCTCTTGATTGTGGGGTAATTTGGACTAAAATATATGGTGTCTTTTTTTTTTTTTTTTTTGATTACACCAAAATTACATCTATTTTTCTGTGGGGTTTTTTCTCCCAAAGGTTTAATTTTAACTTCTTATTTGGGGAAAATTTGGACTAAAAAAATTGGTTCTGTATTTTTTTTCTCCCATAAATAAATTACTTTTGTTTTTTTCTGTAGGGTATTTCATACCCAAGGGTTAAATTTTAAAAACCCTAAAATTGTGGGGGTAAAATTTGGAGAAAAAATACGGGATCTGTGATTTTTACCCATATACGCCTGAATTTCCTTCGTTCTTAGGGTTTTTTATCCCAAAGGGAATTTTTCCCCCTTTTTTGTTTTGTGGGGGGAATTTTTTCAAAAAACAGGGTGTGTGTATTTCTCCCACATACATGCCTGAAATCCTTTAACCTCAGACGGTGGGTTTTTTTAATCTGTGGCCAAGATTTTAAATTTATTCATTTTTTGGAAAAATTCTGTGTAAATCCAGTGTTTGTGTATTTCACCCCTACATACTCTAAAAAACGAGCACTCCATCTCGGGGGAATGCTATCTTTGGCAAACATAAATTTTTTCAATTTTTGTGGTGTTCTTTTAAAATGCGATAATGTAACCCCCGAAAAGCGGAAAGGGGTATCATAATTTTGCATGGAGCATAATCATTTTGCCATTCCTTTGATCCTTCTGTCCGCCTCAATTTGGTCTAAACCCCAAAAAGAAACGGGAGGGGGATCCCAAAAAATAAGTAAATGGAAAAGGGCAGTGCTGTGTTTTGTACCCACTCCTGTTTTTGGGGCTACCGACTCATCGACAACCCTGATACAAAAAAAGGACCATGTATACAGCCTTGGGGGGTTTCCCAAAAAACCCAAAATTTGGTTGTGTTCTTTCTTTTCATTCCTTCGACAAAATTAAAAGAAGTTGAAAACAAACATAGTGGCAATGTATAGAGGGGTGGGGGGTGGAAAGAGCATTAAAAACCACAGGGGGGTCGACTGAGAGAGTGGTAGTTGGCAGAAACATGATAACCACAGAGAGGCAAATGACAGCATGAAGGTTCACAGCATGATTAGGCCACAGCTGGGACAATACACAGTTGGGAGGGGGCGGGAGCAAATCAGCAGCATCAGGCCGGAGATGGCATAGATTTTTCCCCGTTTTGCCTTGTTTATTGGTTTCTCCCTTTTGCCCTTTATCAATTTCTCCCCTTTTTTTCCCTGTTTATAGATTCTTTCCCGTTTTTCTCTGTTTTATAGTTTCTCTCTTCTGTTTTGCTCAAGGAGGGTGCCTTGGTGTATAAAGGGGTAAAGTACATGCAAAGTTTTTCCCGGGCAGTTTCTGAATGGTGCAGAGTCCACCACTTTTAAAAACGAGGGACAGCATTTCCCCCAAATTGGGCAGGAGCATGGTCACTTTCTGCACTTAGGGATGGCACAACATACTGCTGTCTCTTGGCAATAACTTGAAGAACGCGCTGGGAAAATAGGTCGAGGGGAAAGGGGCACCTGGACCCGGTAGATGATGCGAAAGGACAGGGGTTGTCTTTGGGGAGAGGGGGTGGGGCCAAACGCCCGAAATGGGAGGTATGCCACTGGGGGCTGCTGCGTTTCTGCGCAGGATGGACCACCCATCTAAGACACGTTTCCCCGGCCACTGTATGGGATCGTATGTTTATGCGGGGTGTGGTGCCAACTTTAGGTCCCCGTCATGCTTTACTTTTTTGCCCACAGATTCACTAAAGCCCTTTTCCCTCCTTTGGTGTCTTGTCAAAAAACTGCCACACCGCCGAGTATGTGATTTTACCACCAATTCTATGCAATGACCGACTGTTACCGCCCTTGCCTCGGTGAGCCCCTGCGCTGCTATTTTCTGGGACCTGCAAAATAGGTGGTCTAAATCATAGCCGTTTGCCTCCCGACCTCGCAATGCTGCCACCCTGCTGACGCCCGGCCACACATCACTTGCGGGGACACCATTTTCCTGACGCGCAAACTGACACCTCTTCCCCTGATGATGATGATGAGAGATGAAGCCCTGTTCCAGGGAAAAGGGGCGAGGGTGCCCCAGGGCGCCCCTTCATAACAGGGAAAAAAAAGGGGGGGCAAGGGAAACATGGGTGGTTGAATTTCCATTTGGGGGGGACTTTATGCCTTGCTTAACTAGGGCACCAGAATACCTTGTCCCAGCCTTGCTTGCTTCACCCGGTTCCCATGTGTGATTGGCTACATCGATTAGTGTTTGCCTGTCACCGCCGTCCTCTTCAATGGTGTCGCTGTACAGAGCCTGACCACTCGCAACATAACCCCCATGCCACTCTCCTCATCACTACGTGTCCGCTTTTGCAAGAAGAAGCGTATGTCTTCCCCACCTTTTTGCTGCCCACTGTCCTCAAATAGTTCATCCTCACTGTATAGTGGTGCAGAGGCCACAGCACATAGTAGTTCTCTATGGCTGTGGTAAGTGAACGGGACAGAGGTGGGTTGAGGGCAGGTGAGGGCCCCTGATCTGTTCCTGGGCAATGCCAACTAAAGGTTGTGCCTTACGGATGAACCGACTCTTTGCCAGGGTTATCAGGTGTCATCAGGGAGAAAGTGGATGACCTAGTGTGTGGTCAACACACGGCCGCTCGTGTCTGATTTGTAAGTAGCTTTTTTATAATGTAGTGCCTGGTTTGTCTGTGCTTATACCCTCTATATTGTAAAGTGCTGTTGAATATGTTGGCGATATATAAATAAAGATTATCATTTTTATTATAGTAGGATCTTAGCCCTCAGCTCAGTTCTTTCCAGCTGCCGCTGACATTACCTTGTCAGGCTGCCTTCCTACTTCAGTTATTTGGTCAGTTTTGCCCTGTAACTGCCCAGAGACGTGAAGTGTGAAGCGATTCTAATAGCGGTGGCTGTCATTTCCATGTCATACTAAAACACAGCATTGTATGAAGACCAAACCACACTCCCTATGCATATTTGAGCATGGCACAATGTTCTACAACACCCTACAGGCTCTCTGCAGCCAAGAAATAACTGTTTCTTAACGCGATACGCCGCAAATAAATTCCGGTCGAAAAGAATTTTGCTGAAATATTTGGCGAACACGGCAAATCAAATTTTTGAGAAATTCGCCCATATCTAGTCATCGTCATAAAAACACCTTTAAACATTTTACTAAGATGAATTGCAAATTTGCAGCAATATATTATAGTAAAGTGATCAGTTTTAAATAAAATAAAGAAATAATACAAACAAGTTAGTCCATTTCTAGGTTAATGCATATGGCAATAAGCTAAAAAAGAAGCTTTACATACAAGACCCATCATAACGCTATTACTCAAAAGCCCCAAAACACTTGCAGCCAATTTAATATACATGTATACTTCCTTTTTCTGCTTTAAGGCTTCTATACTGTTAACAATATCCTAAAAATTGCATGTATTAATGATCCAAAATAATGTGATAAGGACTTCAGTTTAATTTATTTTTTATAGTAAAGCAGAAATGCATACTACATATCAAGGCAATCTTTTCTAAAGCTATGACAACCCTTCTCCTTCTGACACATCTTCCCTTCCCTAGTCATATAAGTCTCAATTTACTATTAAAGTTTTATTCTTTAGATCAAGTCAATACATTATGCCACTATTTGCATTCATTTCACATCAATCTCAAGACAGGAGATGAAAAAGAATGCAACACAGATTTTGTACTATCACAATAAATAGAAAAAAATGAATTCTGAAATGTACTTAAATTCCATGAGAACTCACAATTAGTTTATTAAAAGAAACTTATCAAGAGAGCAGAAAATGTGAAAAAAATAAAATTTTACATGTTGATAAAACAAAAGAAGAGTCATAAATAGTGTTGAGCGATTTTTATCGAAAAGTTGAAATCGGCAAAGTTTTTATGGTGATCGAAATTTCCAGATCATGCGATAATTAAGGTTAAAATCTGTGCATAAATCTTTTAAAGGGATTGCGCCTTTTTCGCCGTTTCCCTGTAATTTTTGGCGGCCAGCAAATGAGATTACAGAATAGAGCAGGGTGAGATGTGTGTGCGACGTCATGACGGGGATGTGAAATGGTTGCGATTGGCTGGAAAAATCACATGACTCATTTTACATAGAACAGCGTTTCCTGTTTCAGCCTCAGTGTCCTCTCAGCGTCTCATAGGGATGGACCTGCGCTCTGCCCGTGGCCAAACAGCTCAGCGAAATTAGTCTATTTCTGCACAGAGAACCTCTACTATTAGCTGTGATCCTTCCAATTTAGTTAGATTAGAGATTTGAACATTTTATGTAGTTAGAAAGAGAAAATTTTTAAAACAGCATCTACCGCTGTAAATTCACGACGGTGGGAGCGGGGGGGGGGGGGGTGGCGCGGCGAACACAGACAAGCTCTATCTATAAAGAACACTGGATAAAGTTCACCAAGACTTAGTGTAGACATGTAGTGGAATATCTTTATTATTAACAGTTTGCTATTGAAATATTCCTGGATATTGGGCAACCTGAACTTATATTGGATAAACAATCATTTCTAGTAACTGCAGGTCCCCTTTGTTACTGCAAAACTCCACTTTATTATCATTATACATTTTTAGATAGGTGTTCAATTTTACCCATTACACCTGTGAAATGTTGATATATCCACCTTTCACTTAAATTACAAACCAGCATTCTTGTAGTAGCACAGGTTGTTTGTTGCCAAAAATACCGTGTATCGTACGAAAACATCACAGTTACGTGTTTTTTGACTTTTGCGCACCCAGCATGTTCATGACGCAGCAACTACGTAAATCTTAAAACCCGCAATTCTATATTCACCACAGGTGAATTTTAAAGGTGCCCAAAAAAAACCGTTTATTATATCAAAACATAACAGTTACGTGTTTTTGACTTTTGCGCACCCGCACTGTTCATTGACGCAGCAAACTACGTAAATCTTAAAACAGCAATTCTATATTTACCACAGGTGAATTGAAAGGTGCAAAAAATACCGTTTATTATAATCAAAACATAACAGTTACGTGTTTTTTGACTTTTGCGCACCCACACTGTTCATTGACCAGCATCTACGTAAATCTTAAAACAGCAATTCATTTTTCACCACAGGTGAATTGAAAGGTGCAAAAAATACCGTTTATTATACCAAAACATAACAATACGTGTTTTTTTGGACTTTTCCAGTCCAATTTGTTGTTTAGACACCTTGCAGTTTAAATTTGAATCCAGCAATTTTGTTTTGATTAGAGGGATTTGAGAATAGCTGTGATTTGCCTTTCTTTTAAAAAGAGACTTTCCAAAACTATTCCATACCTACTCAAAATTCTATATTTCTGAACATGGAGCGAAATGCAGGTGGTAAGCGAGCAAAGAGGGGGGTAGCACATGGAGGTAGAGGTACGAGAGAAGGTGCTCCTTCCAGTGCTGGCGACAGCACGCATGCGAGCGGGTCGGCAGTTGCAGGACCGTCAGGCCTTTTCATCGCTGGTCAGGGGCCCCGTGAATCTAAGTAACGAACATCGTTCGCCAATCTGTCCTTCAGTGGTTAATGCAACCTGCATCTAGCAGTCTTACCTCCCAGTCAAGGCCACAAATGTCGTCATCAGCATCATCAACATCCGTCCAACATGAAGCAGCCCAAATGTCAACTCGTGTACCCACCACTGTGGATAATCCATTGTCTGAAGACCTCTTTGATGACAAAATGCGGTTGGGGTCAGAAGGCATGTTAAAATATCAAGAGGATGATTTAGTCTTCTCTGACGCCCAGTTACTGATGCCCCTCAGAGGCGGTGAAGGAAGCCGGTCAATCGGGCAAAAAAACCCGGGCGGTTGGCAACGCCTTGCAGTGCCCTTGCTTGTAGCCCGCAGCTTCTGGATTTCAGAAAGTCAGGACGACCAAGTCACCCCGTGTTGAAAGAGATTAGAGATGGCCAATTTCTCAAAAATTCGGTTCGGTCACTTCGCCGAATTTTCCGAAAAATTCGTTTTGGTCCGAATTTCTTTGGCACAATCACGTTA